>CATIWR010348471.1:0-22260 GCA_949677035.1 Omphalea diandra
ATGATATTTTGGAAGTTATGAAATGTAGCTTGTTGGATTTTGAAATAATAAACCTGAGATTAGGAGGAGCAAATATTAGATACCTAAAATATAATTTGACAGCTGCCTGGCATATTGTGATCACAATCTGTGAATAACAAATACTTAATATAGCTTTGGTAGCATATTATATAACTTCTATTACTTGTAGCATCTTATCAAGTCCAGTGCTAGTTGGATGCTGCTGCTCATAACAACCTTTTTCTGATAATTAGATTCAATATTTTGTGTTCTGATCTCTTCATTTTTACAGGCTCTGGATCTTGGTAGGAGTGCAGACCCAAAAGGTTATATGGTAGAAGAGATCTGGCAAGAGCTAGCAAAAGCAAAATACATTGAGTGGGAGCAAGCTTCTACTAAGCGATCATGGGAACTACAAAGCTTGAAGTATGTAATCCCAGTGAGTAAGGCTATTAGTCGCTGGCCTAGTTTGCTGTTTTCCACTTATACGAGTTACTCTTGTTTCTTTCAGGGAAGCATGTGAGGAAGCTCTTAAAGAAAAACATTTCCTTGATAATTCTGAAAGAGAAGGATTCTTGGATGACCCAGATGCTCCCCATTTGAAACAACTGGAGGATTTAAAACAAGTGTTTAAGAGAGCGGCTGAAGATGACACACCAACTGAGGTAGTGTCTGGGTTGTTTGATTTATATCACTTTGTTGTATCGGTTCCCCTGAACTTTGAAATTTTCAGGTGCCAGATTACCTATGTTGTAAAATTACGCTTGATATTTTCCGAGATCCTGTCATTACTCCAAGTGGAGTTTCATATGAAAGAGCAGTGATCCTTAATCATCTTGAGCAGGTTTTTGTATTTGCTTCTTTCAATCAAGTTGTCTTTGTTTGCTTTTGCGTGGTTGCATTGCTTATTTACTTGAAATTCATTTAGGTGGGGAAATTTGATCCAGTTACACGAGAACCCCTTGATCAGTCCCAGCTGATTCCAAACCTGGCGATAAAGGAAGCGGTTCAAGCATATCTTGACAAACATGGTTGGGCTTACAAGATGGAACCAAATTGATTGCTTGGGATTCATAAAAAACGACGTTGATGTTGAAGCTAATAGGGTAGGCTAACTTAAGTCTCGAACTTTTGGTAACATCTCTTGCGTGCATCATCAATCATGCTCAGTGTGTGTTTTTTTTTTTTGCATGGGCTTCAACGCGCAATGTGTGATGCCATGTTTTAGTTGTATAAAAACTCGCATCTTAAGTACGACCCGTACTTACATAAGCTGTGAGAACAGAAAAATAAATTCATTTATATCAATTTGTATATCAAACTATTGTTTGTTGGTACAAAATTTTTATATCCCGATCAAAACTTTTAAGAGGAGATGAAATACCTTAAGAAAAGAAAGAATTTTTGGGATGTATTTGATAGAGGGAGAATGAAGGTTAACTATTAACCTTTCATTCACCTCGCCTGGTGTAAATTTTATTCAGGTTAACTGTTAACATTTTTTAGTGCATTTTTGTTAATATACTTTCTCTACATTAAAAGGGTGAAAGGATGACAAAAAATTAAAAAGTTTATTTCTTATATTGTATTAATATTAATATAATAATATAAAGTTAAACATCATAAAAAATAAATAAATAATATTATTATAATAATATAACATATTATTATTATAATAATATTAATATTATAAATTTTCTTAATATAATAATTATTAATATATTAAAATTATTAATGTAATAATATGATTATTATAAAAGTCAAATTAATATACTAATAAAAATATTACTAGTATAGTAATTATTTATAATATATAAATATTATAAAAATATTATTGTGAAAATAATTATAATTATTAATATTATTAAATAATATCAACTGAATGCAAATCAATTTTATATTTTTAATAGCATAAAATAGAATTAACTATTATTCCTATAATATTTTATTTTTATTCTCTATTCCTTAATTGTTACTCCCGTAACTATTAATCTCTATTTCAACTCCTATCAAACGTAACCTTGCTATTAATGTATTGGTTGGTCTTTTTATATGAAAATTGATGATTTTAATATATGTGTGTGTGTGTGTTGGGTGGGGGGGGAGTGGCGCGCACGCGCTTGTGTAAAATGACGTGAACATGAATATTTATGGCATTAGCATCATATTTTATGGCATAGCATCATTATGTTCGCTGCTATAATTTTTAAACTAGAAAAAGTACCAAATGGATAGTTTTTCTTTTTAAAACAAAATGACTTCAACATGTTTTTTAAAATCCAAGGGATTTTTTTTGTCGAATTGAGATGAACCTCAAACTGATCAGATTTCGATTCTCTTAAATTCGAATAAATATGATGTATTATGTTAAAGTAATTTTCATCATATTTTTAAAAAACTGATTAAAATTTTATTATAAATTAAATTTAAAATATTGATAAATGAATAATTACATGTTACCGTTCATTTTTATTCCCTAAATTTGAAAAGGAGAAGATAAGATATGAGGAAGAAAAAAAAAAGAAGAAAAAACTCCATGAGAATAAATAATTTGCTAAATTTAAGTGCAGACAATAAATAATAGAGGTGTGCACGGTCTTATTTTTTTTTGCTCTAGGATAATAAGAGAGTATTTTTTGGGTTATTTCAAGCATTTTTTATATTTTATATTAATGGAGATTGAGTGTGTAGTTGAAGCAGTTGTAACAAAAAAAATTAGATTGAGATAGACTTTTTTGCATTAAATTAATAAATATTTTAACAAAATTTAATAAAATTAAAATAATTTTTTTAATATTATGTATAAAAATAAAAGATTAAATAGTATAATAAGGAAAAACTGAATAAGTGTGTGCACATAATGAGTAATGTCATAATATTCGTGGAATTTACACTACCAAACAAAGCTAATTATCATACTAAACAAACAATTATTCCTTTAATATATATATATATATATATATATATATATATATTTCATTCAAAAGAGACATAATATTTTCCCCTTTTGCTTTTTGGTTGATGAGAATGTCTCCAAAGTTAAAACTCAAGCAATGTTGCTAATTATAATTTCATGTATTTATTTGGAATTGATTAACTAGTTCTAACATTTAATCATAATTTTATGTATTTATTTAGCAAATTAATTTATCGTATGGAATAATTATATGCTTAAATTTTAAGAGCTAATTTAAAAATTTCTTTAATTAATGAGCTTTTAATTAATTATCATTGTAACATTGTAAGTTTATTAAACAAGACTTAATTAATAAAAAAAAAAAAGAAAATTTTATGACTATAACTATTTCAGATAAACTCAACTTTTTATCCTTTCTTTTTAGAAGAAAAGATCACGGATTTCACATGAATGGGTTTTACTTTCCTTATTTTTCCTCTTTTTTGGTTAAATATTATAAACTCTTGTGTTTTGTCTTAAGTTTTCCTTCACTTTCAACTTCATACAAAAAGTTTTTGACGATACGCAAAATAATAGTAAAAATACTATCAATTTAATTTGAAATTTTTATTTTATATTATTCTTCTGTTTTATTGTCTAAAAATATTTTTTTTCTTTGTTTTATCTCCATATATTGAAAAAAAAATATTTTAAAAAATTCCTTCACCTCTTTTGTTAACTCATTTTGCCCGTAATATAGAAATATAATAATAATAATAATAATTTCTTACAAGAATTCATGATCATTGAAGAAATTTTATGCATTTGCATGTGCATTATGTTTCATGGCAGGCAAAGATTTAAGAAAATAAATCAATAAATTCAACAGGAAAAATACAATATAGAAATTGACCAACCCAGGATTAAAACAAGAAATAGACATAATATCCAAAAGTTGGACTGTTGCCCTGCTGTTGGATCTCTCCACTGGTGTCGGCCATTGCTTATAATCCTTCTCTATCAACTAATTTGTGCATTAAATTAGATTAATTTCGTCAAATAAGAGACTAAAATTTAAAAGAGGTGGACAGTGAATCAAGCTTGTGGCAACCTGGAAGTGAGGCAAGGGGGCGATATATTACCCAATAATCATGTATGTACATTTTGGCTCTTGAATTTTTCTTATTTATCTTAATAAGTTTCTGATCTATTATTTGTATATATTAAATATTAAACGATAAAATAATCCTCAGAAACATAATAATAATAATAATAATAAGGGTTCGGTATATACAAATATAGTTCAAGGCCTTATTAACATAAATATAAAAAGTTTAAAGATCAAAATATGTATTTTGTCTAAAATGAATTAAATCATAAGCTTATTCTTTGGAGTGATGTAAAAGATAAAATCATAATATGAATACTTAACTTTGTTATAGTGCATTTATAATTAGAATATCATTATGTAATTACTGTAAATCTAAACTTGTAAGCAATAACATTATATATATATATATATATATATATATTATAAACGGAAATATACAAATAAATTAAATCTTATGGTTGTT
Source organism: Omphalea diandra (assembly GCA_949677035.1). NCBI lineage: Eukaryota > Viridiplantae > Streptophyta > Magnoliopsida > Malpighiales > Euphorbiaceae > Omphalea > Omphalea diandra. The sequence continues at coordinate 4,471 of CATIWR010348471.1, forward strand.
TTTATCATAATAGCTGGATAAAAAGATTTGATTCTTATTTTATGAAAATCAATAAAGAGAAATATAATAAAAGTGTCATAATACATGAAGCACATATAATTAATAATAAAATAAATATTTTTTAAATAAAAAGAATTTTTCATTAATAAAAATTAATAATTACAATTTATAACGGACAAGTAAAGTTGATTGCATTCAAGAAAAACATACAAATCTTGTTATAAAATGAGTTTTGTTTCTGAGTTTTATTAATCATGTTAACGAAACAATTGTATACAACCATTTGGTTGCGTTTGGTGTATCAGCAATAAACACATTTCACTCGGTGACAATACTGAGCCACAAATCAACTTTATTGTCATTTAACAAATTTTTAAATGAGTCTGATCTTTTAAATATCAAACTCAAATTTCTCTTAACTCTCATGACAAGAGACAAACGAACTTCCATCAAAAAGAGAAATAAACTCTCATCAAGAGAGACAAAACGAAAGACACATAAAATTTCAATAACAAACTTAACAAACTAAGAAAAATAAATCCAACATAAGATCCTAAATGAAATTTCAACCAAATAAATTTATCTTCATTGTCGAAAGACCTTAATTTATTTTTAGATATTAAAACCTTTGTAGTTATATGATTTTCTTTTATACATTTTTGATTTGTCATATACTTTCTCAAGTTTATTGCTAAAAAAATAGAAAAAATTTTTTAATCAAACTTCGCAAATAATGACTATTTCATATAAATAAGATGAAAATATGATTTTTTTTTATTTATTATGATTGAAAAAACTATGAAAGAAAAAAAGAAAGTAAGAGTTGAGAGTGAAAATATGCAGTTAGCTACTATAAATGGTAGCTAAAGAAAAAAATCAAAGAGAAACCTTTATAGGTGGTGGCTAGAATTTTAAAAAAAAAACCGTTTTTATGTACCCTAATAATGAAATAAATGTCAAGTCCGTCAAGAAGTGTCAATATCGCTGTTGTTTGAAAAATGGGTTATGTTTTGGGGACGAAGATTAATAATGGTTAAAAGTGATGGAGATGGTACCCCCCATATGGACAAATTCAGCAATGGCTTTGGCTTTGTCTTTGAGAAATTCTCGTTCTGTTTTAAAATCCGAATGAAAAGATTCTAACTTCACATCATTCGTTGCTCTTTAATCCAAAAGATTTAATAAAGGTATGAAATGGATAGGCACCGATTTCCTCCCTCACATCACTCCCCAATTATTCACTTGTACCTCATTCATCTCATCTATCACAATACTTCTCTTTCTATAATTACATTTTTCTTATTTAACACTTCTTGTTAACCTAATCCTCAATTAAAAAATTTCACCGACTATACTAATATCTACTTATAATTAAATCAATAACCCATAGTTTTTATTTGATTTGAATTCTAATACTACCAATAAAATGAATATGTTGGGTTGAAATATTTTTAACCCATTTACGCATCAATTTAAATTAAATTATTTTCTGAAAGATTTTAAAGATGAGCTCGTATCTTGACTGATACATTTTTAAAAAATTATGTTTTTATTAAAATTGAATGCAAATAAATAAAGAAATAACAACTCTCGTAAGTATTTGAACAACCCATATGTTATCACCTAAGATGAATTATGAATTAATATTCTTTTCTTCTATAGGCATGTGATGCCAGTTTTTCCTTTTAGTGAGCAAGAAAGAACAAGAAAGCTGCCAGATGGAACAAGCTTGGCAACCAAAGCGCTGGAGTAGAGCCGACACTGCTTCTTGGATGGTTGTTGGTTTAGTTAAGCCATCCAGTCTCATTTCCACATGGTAGACCCATTTTCTTTTCTGTTATTTAATTTGTTTTTTGATCTTGAAAATTACACCTAAAAAGAATGAGCAATCGTTGTTGGTCGAGTTCAACTTATTTTTATTTTATTTTTCATTTTCTGTTGATATTAGAAGCCAAAGATTTCCAAACCAATAGCATTGAGGATGTTGAGAATATTCAAAAATACCCAAATTGCTGTATAGATTTTTGATGAGCAAACAGAGTACATGTAATAATTTGAAGTAGATCTTTCAATGCCAATAAATGGGTTTCATGTGAAATGTTCACTACCAAGTGATCAAGTCATAAATGTCAGTTCAAGGATTTCTGTTCACCTCACTATAGTCATTACTGTGCACAAATGATTACCAATGCTTAGAATTGCTAAACAAATTATTTAGTTGATTTACTAAACTACAATTCCATCCGCAACAGAATATTTGCATCTGAATCAGATTAAGTGTGCAGGTATAATTTTCAGAATGATTAGTCCTCCATGCTGTAGTAGTAGTGACTATGCTAACTAGGCATCTTGGAATAACTTGTTATTTAACCTATTAAAATATGTTTTTCCTGTTTATGTATCTTAAAAAAGTAACATACACTTTTTTTTTGGGTCAAGAATAAGACAGCTCCTTTTGAATTCATTAGACAATCATTCTCCTAATTTGGTGAAAAGTATCCCCTAAGATAATTCAAATGTTACAGAAGCTAGTGATTAGATAATACAGAAATAGCTCAAGAAGGATAATATTCCAACTTGGGTTGCATTATGTTTGCCCATCTTGGAGTGGCATGGACATGTATTGTATTTGATAAGGTTTGGTGGTAACTATTCCATTCAAAACTTTCACAAAAGTGGTAAACAATAGGCAGCATATTCATTGATGGACCACTGTATCAGAAATCACGAACTCCATTCAATATGGGCACATTATTCCCGTTACATTTCAAACTCTTATCTCTAGACCATTCATTCACTATTTGGATTCATGCGTGAATTTGGAACCATCCACTGGTCATACTCTCTAGTTAAGGAGCCAACATTTGCTATTCCAAGGAAGAAAAATCAAGTATTTATTACAAGCAAACATTGCTTAAGGACAAGTTAGAAGATCAACCTTGATAGTGCAACCTAGTTGTAATAGTAGGATTGCAAAATCTCACTAGCACAAAGGCAAAAAGTAGTGACTGTTATCAGATTCGAAGTAAATATGCAGAAGCTGGATTAAAGGACAAAACTACAGGTAGAAAATCTTATACAAGTTAAATTCCATAAGGGACCAGAAATTGATGCTAGCAAACAGATTAAAAGAAAATAAAAAAACCAACACTTTCTACCAGTAAAATCCAAAACATCTGCAATGTGGCATATTGCACAAAACAAAAGATAGAGAAAAAAAATTATAACAAGCTTATGAAATATTTATTCACAATAGCTAACTCATTCACCTGAAACAGATATACCACTGAAGAGAATTTACAAAAAGGCAGTGGAGAATGGCAGAGATGCGATGGAGTCACATCGGTGATTTAAGTGCTGGAAACTGATGTAGAATTTACATTTCATTGAACTTGACTAAGGTGCATAATATATCTTCTCATGCTGTATGCGTAAGATTAATAGCTCTATTCAGTCTCTCAAGAATGCCGGTAGCCTTTCTTTTGGCCCTTGGAGTACCATCTCGTGCTAGTTTAGAGATTGTTCCGTAGGCATTCTCTTCTTCTCTCACTTGCCTCCACTTGGTTCGATCATTATAACAGATTGAGTAAATAATTGCAATGCAATTTTCCTTGTTTCGTTCACAAGTGTTCTTCCTTATAATGCAAAGCAAACATGTTATAGTTCCAAGCTCTCCCATTTCTTCGATGGCCTTCTGATGACTCGAAAGCATCGCAAGGATAGCCAATAACTCATCAACAAGAACACCATTCATAATTTTCTTAAAAACCACGTTCACTGCTCCATCGCTCACAGCTCTTGCTTTGTTCTCATGGAGAAAACATAGGGTAAAAATTGCAGAAGCAACATCTTTCATGGTTAAAGGGTGTCCTACTTCTAGAAGGTCTATAAGAGGCTTTAGGGCCCCTGATTTTCCAATAAGCTCCTTATTGGTATCAAGAGCAGATAAGGTAAAGAGGGCTGCAGCAGCGTTAGTCCTTGTTCCAATGGTTCCTGACCTTAATGCTTCCATAAGAAGAGGAATTACTGTAGGGGTTTCGGCAACAAGCTTCTTGTTGCTGTCATGGATGGAAAGATTTAAAAGGGTTGTGATTACATCTTCTTGAAGGTCAGGGTGAATCTCATTTCCAGACTTGCTAGCTGAGAGTGGATTAAGCAATTGAGGAATGGCATCAGGTGACTCACTGAATAGTGCGCGGAATGAGGGCATCCTCTTTGTCAACAGCCGAAGCTCCTTTGCAGCATCTTTTTGTTCAGGAATTGAAAAGGACATCTTCTCAAGCAAAGATTGAAAATGTTCGTGATCAGCTGCTGTTATTCCTTCCTCATTAACATAATGAACAGGGTCCGGCAACTCTAAACCTTGAGTCTTGCACCATTGCGATATCATTTCCCTGATTAAGTGATTAGGTATAAGGTAAGTATGTGATAGGACTTGCTGAGTAAGGGGGCAAGTCCTGTTGCCTGCCTTCAGCCATTTCTGGATGAAAGGCCTATCATAAGTCTGCACAAATAGACACAAAAGCATAGCAAACCATAAGCAAGAAGTAGCAAAAATAAGCACAGCAGATAGTGAACCAAGATTACACTTTGTTTTTTTTTTTTTAAAAAAAGGCAAAATAGCAATAAAGATTCGCATTAATGAAAATCAGCCAAATCATAACAGGAAATGATCAAAACAAATCAGACTTTCTATGCAAGAATCATGTCAATAATGTCACTAAAATTTTGTATATCTGGTTTTTCGTTCCATCCACTAAAAGATCCTAATAAAATCAATCAATCCAAACGAATTACCTACTGAGCGATATAATACATAAAACGGGAGGAAGACAACACCATAAATAAGGTTGGAAAACCATCAAAATTTCAAGCAGCAACACAATTGCCACTTCCCATAGTCACAGAAATAGCACTAACAACCACAAGATTTAAAAAATCTGTCCTGACGGTACTACTAACAAACATCAAACCAATAACAAACACTCACCATAAACACTACCCAACAGGCCAACACGCAGCTGTGCAATAAAATAAAAATTCCTCAACAACCCCCCCCCCCCCCCTCCCCTTGCTTGGTTTCTGAGAAAATAAGTAATTCCATGATATGACAAATAGAACAAGAACAAAAACCCATCTCAAAAATTGTTATAAATGAACTGAATTCCTCTGTTTTGCACTAAATAAATAAGGTAAAGAAAAAAGAAGGAATCTTTCATTGTTCACCAACCTGACCAGTGGCTAAAACAACAGGATCTGTCATCAATTCTTTAGATAAGGGGCACTTAAAGTGGTCAGGACACGAAACCTTATGATGCAACTTAAAAGACAAAGATTTCTTCTTGTTATTGCTGTTATTAATCTTTAAATCCTTCAAAGCGGATAGCATTTCTTTAGCCTGATCGATGGCATGTAAAGGGTAAAAATTATCTTCATCTTCATCATCGTCGAGAATGGTATCGACCAGCTTTTGAAGTTGTTTCTTCAATTCGGTGGCCTTGGCCGCGACGGTGGGATCGGCATCGAAAACGCCGGTCTTGGCCATTGAAAGGGAATGGAGGTGGCGGAGTGAAGATATTATAATAATCTATAGAAGAAAGTTGTGGTGGGGAAGAATGGAGAGACACAGAGCTACAGGAATGAGAATGTGAGGAGAAGAACAAGAAGAATGGTGCTGTTGTTATTGTTCCTCTGTTTCATTCTCTCTCTCTCCTTCTTTTTCTTTTCTCACGACTAATATTTATATTATATGTCTCTACACTTCTTCTATTCTCGTCTCTTTTCTTTCTTTTTTTTCTCACTTTTACTATCTTTTTTTTATTTGTTTATTTCTATGATTCCAATATCTCTACTTTTAATTCCATATATATAATACCCACGTGTTAAAATTTTTAAAAATTTTTGAAAAATAGTTTTTATTAGTTAAAATTTTTTATATGTATAAAATTTTTTTATGTAAGTTAATAGATAAACTTTGAAATCTTTATTTCAATGCAAAATAAATAATTCATCAATTTTGATTTCATGTAAAATTGAACTATGTCTTCTACACATCAAAAAAATTTAAAATGATGAGATTTTTCCGTGATTTAAATTTAAATTTTTTTTTTTTGAATACTATCAGAAAGGATCATTGATAAGATTTAAATTTGAAATCTATTTTTAAAATAATTTTATTTTATCACTAGATCAAAATTTAAAATCTATTTTTAGATGATCTCATTTTATTCTTAGATCAAAATACTAATTAAATTTAATTATTTAGTATTCATGAAATTATTAAATTAATAATTTAAAATAAAATAAATTTTATTTAATTATTAATAAATATTTTAAAGTCATATTAAATTGATCTATTTTAATTTATAATTTATTATTTGCAAATTAAATTATAATAATATTATTATTCTTCTATTTTTTAATTTTAAATTATTTAAATCCAATAAATGGGATCAATTGTATTGAAAATTAATCATGCAAGATCTAAAATTATTGATTATTAGGATAGTTTAATAATGTATTTGACACCATTGTGATTTTTTATTTCTGATTTAAATTTTAAAGAAAATTAGAAACACTTTAAAATATTATTTTAATTTTTATATTTATCTAGAAATATTTTAAAAATTAAAAATTGTTTAAAATTTTTTATTTAAAAATACAAAATAAAAGTTGATAATATTTTAAAATATTAAAACAAATAAATCATAACTGTAAATTTGTGTTTGTACAAACAAGAAAAAAACAGTATGAATAAAGTAATCAATTATAATTCTCTCCCCTTATTTGGGAAGTAAAATATAGAATGAAAAAAGTTATTATTTCACATATTATCTATTTTACCCTTTGAAAGAACTGTGTTACAAATAGATGATGAGCGCAAATGTAAATTGATAAAAAAAAATATATATTTTCAATATTTCACATTTTATCTTCATTTTGAAGAGAAAATAAAATATATTTTCTATTTTTTATATTTTCTCTCTTTTTTTGAAATAAAAAAATTCTCTCTTATTTTTTTTATTTTAATTCCTTTCATATTCTACCTTCCCCAAACATAGGGTAAAACAAATAAATGAAGTGTAGAGTGGTATATATATTTTTGGTTATATCGAAGAATTTATATGATTAATAATTACAAGACAAGGAGTGTGGGGCAGGACGGGGACCCACATGGTCCAAGATGTAAGCAATCACGGAATCTGTGGGCGGAACAGCTGGCATGACGCGTGGGCAAAACTTTGCTCACCGCGACTCCCCACTCTGATATTGGATTCTAATCCAGTAATCCCCATTTAACTTGGGGACTGCTAACTGAAGAAGGAGTTTTGTTTGCATATGACAGGTTCTAGGCTCCTATTCGTTCTCCCTACACGTGGCGCTTTGACAACGACATGTGTCACTGCCCCAAATACAAATGCAAGCGGGCTGACCTCCCTTTCGTTCCCTCATCGTCTAACGAATATCACTAGTATTTTGCTTGATTAACTTTAAAAAGATAGTTTTATTCATCAAAATCATGTGCTATAAAGTTATAATTAAAGCGTAAAAATTATAATTTATGATTCATGATAAATTATATTAATCTTAAATTTATAAAATTTAATTTAAAAATAATATTTTTATAAAATATAATTATATTGATAGTATATTAAATTTGATATAATATGCATGCTTTGTATAACATTAGGTGAAATTACAATTTAATATTTTTATTTTTAAAATAAATCCAACTGAATGTATAAGATTTATAATTTCAATAATACTATTGTAAATTAATCTCATAAAAAAACAATGATAACTTCTATATGAGAAAATATATTTTGACAGAAAAATAATTAAAACTCCTATTAAAATTAAAAATAAAAAATTAATATAAATTTGTGTTTATTAAAATAAAAATAAATAGAATGAAAAAGAAAGTATAAAATTATTATGAGTGTTTTGACCAATGATAGTCTAAAAAAATTTTAAAATATAGAAAAAAATAAAATAAAAAGATGGCTAGAATTTTGATTTGTTTTATTAATTTTTTTATTTCAGCATAAAATATATCTGTTTTATAAGAAACAAAAATACATTTTGATTGATAAAATAAATGAATTTGGAAGTTTCCTTTAAATATGAGTTTTTTGAAGCCAAATTTTGAATAAAGTAAACAACACAATAAGATCCATCAATTTGATGTGTTTAATTAAAAAAAAAAAAAAAAGAGGAATTGTGTTCATAAGCTAGATTCTAGCACACTAGATTGAAATTTAGGGGGGAAAACAATTAATAAAATAATTTATTTATTTATTAGTTAATTATGAGTAGATTGAAATCACAATTTATTTGTTCATATCTAGAAAAAAAAATGATTTATATTAATGAAATTTAAGACTTTACATCTAAATCTAAATCTAAATCTAAATAAACGTATTTTTATTACCAAATTAATGCTTCCATTAAGATTTGAATTTTACAATTCTAAAAGATAATTCGAATATCACTTAATAGTCCTTTCAGAATTATTCTAATTTATTTTATAAAATAATAAAATATCAAAATTTTAAATTATTATAGGTTCATAAAAAAATAAAAATAATTTATAAATACTAATAATAAGAGCAACAATCTTGATTTGACTCTTTTGATCTTTTATAAGTCTAATATGAACATATACAGAAATAAATTTATTGCTAAAAATAAGATTTGCATTTTATATTACATTATCAACTATAAGTCAAACCATCAAATAATGTGAATAAAATAAATTCATCTAAAAATAATAAAAAAATGACAAAAACGCATAAAATTGATTAAAATAACGATAAATAGTATTTCAAAATTATTCAATCAAAATATATAAGTAAATTAAAAAAACTATTATTGAATCATATATAATAAGAAGCATAAAATAAAGAGAAAATTCATTCTCACTTAACAAATATGACTAACAATATTTTTAAAACGGAAAATAAATTAAAAAATTTCAATGATTACCTATATTTATAATTAAATAACACAACAAATTTGTAAAATTATCAATTATCAATTTGGCTAATTCAATTACTTTAATAAAATTATTTCTAAAAATTTTAAAAATAAAAATATATCATTAAAATCAAAAGAATAATTAAAATAAAATAAATTATATATATTTAAAAAAAGTCAAATCCAACATATAAACATTAATTGTGAAATTAATTCGCAATTTAATTGATTGGACTGATCAATTTCAATACGATGTTTCCTCCTACGACGGAACTCTGAAGTTAATTAAGTAAGACTAGGAAATGAACCTAAAGAATGATGCAAACATTAAATTGAGATGAGACTTCGAACGATGATGGAGAGGTCTTTCTCCAACCCATTAAAAGTCAACATAATAACAGTGAATCAATGATGGCACCGTTGAAGCCGACATTAATTTTCCCATGTGTTTCTGGATTTTATCTGATTTTATAATCATTAATGTGTCATTGTTTATTTAATTGTTCATTTGATGTTTTTTAGTGTTATTAAAAAATTATTTTTATTTATAGTTTGATAATATACGAAGATCATTTTTTTGCTCTTCATTTTCAATTGTCTATTTTAAAATTTCTTTAATAAATATAATTGTTTTAAATTATATAATTTAATATGATAATTCTAACCACTTATTTATTAAATAAATAGCTAACTTAATAAACAACAAACTTTTATTTTAAAATAATTTAAGGTCAAATAAAGGTAAACTTGCGTCTCAAATAAATTTTGAGATCATAAATAATTATATATTAACTAATCAATAATTTTTAATTGTATGGCTATATTAAATATGATTATTTAAAATATATTTATAAATATTAGTAAAACAAAAGTACTCCTTATACAAATAGAAGATTTAATAAATAGTGTTTATTTTCTAAAATATAGAATATATAAAAACTATTTTTTAGTCTTATTTTTTAATCGTTCAATTTATAGTTTATTTTTAATAATTTTTGTTTTATAATGATTTCAATTGAGTAATTTTGTATAATAAATTAATAGAGATCCTACTCATTTATATGTCAAATAATTAATTTAATAATAATTAATAAAATTTTATTTAAATAAAAATTAATTTTATATATTAATTGATAATATTTATTTTAGTATGTACAAACTATACATGTAAATAGATTTTGTTAAAAAATAATTTAAAATATATATTGAATGATTAAAAATTTCAACATTAATTAAATAGTTAAAAATCAGTTCTCCATTGAAAAATAGATAATTTCAGGAATTTTAAATTCTAAAGTTGCCGTAGTGACTATCACTCGTTTTAATATCAAAGTGGACAATTACTTGTTCTAAGAAATTCTCATTTTCACGTAGCTTCTCATCATGAAAGGATTTTGATTACTTGATTGACGAATTCAAAAGCTAGGTGCTAGTGCCAGAGTCAGAGATTTTAATCAGTGAACACCTTGAATTTTATCTCAATGGTATTAGAAATTTTTCTAATAAAAAACATTAATTATTACAATATAATTTTATATGAGCATCATTAAAGAAATTCACAATAAAAAAGCTATAATATTAATGACAAATGTAACAATCGATTTTATATATTTTAATTACATATAATTAATTGATGAATCTTTAGCTTAATTGTTATGAGTTCGAATTCAATAACAATTGAAAAATTCATCTAATAAAACTCAATTGTAAATTGAAAGTTTTTAATGAAAATTAACAGTATATTGGGATAGATAAGAATTTGAATCGAAGTCATTTCAATCTGGTTCCAATATTTTATGGCAGTTAATTGAATTTTTTTAAACCACCATTTTATTTCGAATCAACAATGTTCAGTAGCGGAACTTAATGATTATAGTTAAATTAATCAGTATTCTAAGTTTTGCATGATTTAAAATTAAGTTTATTTTTTAAAGATTTTTAAAGTGTAATGATATAATTTTTAAATAATATTATTATTTATTATATTTATTGAATGTTATAACGTAAAAAATTTAAAATCAATAATATATTCAGCACAATAAAATTTGGCACATTAATTATTTTTTGAATATCATATTTAATTTTTCAATGTCTATTTATTATTTTTATACATAATAATTTATTATTATGAGTTATATATAGTTTGAGGTTATTGAAAATATATAATTATAATATGAATCAATAAATTTTTAAACTTTTGACAACGATAGAAGTTTTAAGAAAAAATAATAAAATCAAAAAATGATAAGATATGTGTTATAAAAATTTAATTGATATAAATAATTTGTTATTAAAAAAGTTAAAGTTAAAAAATGAAGTTGATACTTGTCAATTGTTTCATCAATGTATACAAAATTAAATTGATGAGATTTTATCATATCACATTTTTGTTTTAACTATATATATATATACTCGTTTGAACCTAAAAACATCTAAAAAATCCTACTCATCTTTCTTTTTTTTTAAAACAACTTTTTTTTTTTTGAGTATTTTAGGATTACTATCGGTGTATTCTATTAGTGTTAAACCCTTTTTCCTCTTCATTTTTTTTTATATTTTCTCTAATAAAGTGAATTATTTTCCCTATTTGTTAGTATTTATTTTATTTTGTCCATTTTCTTAGATTTTTTATTTTAGATTTGTTGTTTTATCTTTTTTTTAGTGAGAGTTGTGATCTCTTTTTTTTTAAGTTTTAGTGATTTAATATTGATTACTTAATAATATATAACGACATATTATTAGATATCATTTATTAATTTTGTTATGACGTACTATGTGAATTTTAGTCGGTATTGCGCTATAACACCATATTTAATGAAGATTTTCATAATTGATAAATATATAAAATTATCGAAAAAGATTTATAATGAAAGTAAAATTATAATTTCAGAACTGAATCAATGTACAATTATTAGTAGTGTTGAAAAATAATTTTATATTTGTATTTTTTATTATAATATTAATAAAAATATTATCTATTATTAAAAAATAATAATAATCTTTATATAACGAAATGTGTGCTTGATGTTATGATTCAATGTTGAAAATTAAGTCCAGCCACATTTTTTTAGTCAACTTTGAAAATTGTTAAACTCCAATTAAAATATCAAATAAACTCTTAAATTTGTATCAAAGTGATAATAAATAATAAAATAAAATTTTTTAATAAATTTATATCTAAATTTGTACTATTTTATCAAATTTACTCTTAAACTTATATTATTTTATCAAAATTACTATTGATTTTATATAATTTCACCATAAAAGTTTTTTTTATCAAAATTACACTCAATCTTGTATTAGTTTATCATAAAAGTTCAAAATACTGGTTAAAAAGAGTGTGTGTATTATAAATGCAAAATAAGACAATCGAACTCAGTTACACTTCGACAAAAAAATAATTTTTTCTAAATCTCTAAATCTTTAAATCACTAAATCCAAAAAACACAATTTCATTTTGACAATAAAATTTTTTTAATTGAAGAACGCGTAAAAGCGATATGTTTATGGAGTAATAATTCCACTTGTTTATCCAATTGCAACAAATATAAAGAGAAATTAGCTAAACAAGAGTATAATAGTGTGCAAAAATACTGCTAAAATTTTTTATTGTATAATTTAATACATTATGTTTTTTAAAAAATAATTTAAAAATAATAATAAAATATTTGTCTTATTAAATTCTTGTGGTGTGAGGAGTTCTTACGGAAGTAAGGATAGAAAGAAAACTCAACTTTCCCTAAATTTCTAAATCCTTAAATTGCTAAATCCAAAAAACACAACTTAACTTTAATAATAAAATTTTCTTAATTGAGAAATGCAAAAGAATGATATTTTCGTGAAGTAATAATTCTACTTGTTTATCTAATTGCAGCAAATATAAAGAGAAATTGGTTAAACAGAAATACAATATGTGCAAAAGTATAACTAAAATTTTTTATTCTATAATTTAATATATTATATTTTAAAAAATAATTTAAAATAATAAAAAAATAAAATATTTGTCTTGTTGAAATTTTTTGTGGGGCGATAAGTTCCTGGGGAAACAGAGATAGGAAAAAAATTTTCTATTAAGAGAATAAGATAGAGGATGAGGAATAGTTTTCACCCCTCCTACTTATTATTATTAAGTCAATGTCATCTTCAACTAATATTTTGAACTTTTATGACGAAATAATATAGGTCAGGGGTAGTTTTAATTAATTCAAGGATAAATTTGAAAAAAAAAGTTCATTTTATCATTTATTGTCAACTTTAAAATAAATTTCAAGATTTATTTGATACTTTAGCAGTTACATTCCCCTCCCATTCTTTTACTCAGTAATGATCCATTGGTTCTTATTTTTAAAAAAAATCGTTTTATTTTTTATATTTTAGTAAAATAATTTTAAATTTAACTAAATTTATAGATCTAGATCTAATAATTATTTAATCATATTTTTTCTATACAAAGTTATTAATATTTATGGAATATTGAAATCTGGTGATCACTCATAAAACCTTAACTTCAACCCTTAGATAGGGGTAAGTGAAAATTAACTTATACGATTAGTTTAGTTTTTTTTAATATAAATCAGTTTGGTTAAGTTTTAATTTTTTAAAAAATTTTGATTTTCGATTTCAATTAGATTTTCTATAAAAAAAATCAAATAAATTAAATCAATTGAATTATTAATAATTCAAACTAATTTGAATCAAATCAATCTAAAATATATATAATTTAATAAAATTAAATAGAACTAAATTGAAATTTTATAAATTTAGTTTGGGTTAATTTATAAGTGTGTAAAGTTCAATTTATTTGATTTGGTTTATTTATTTTTTAAAAAATTTTGATCCGGTTTATTTCACAAAATATAAATTTTGATTTTAGTAAAAAATTGAATCAAACAAACCGAATCAACCAAATATTCACCTTTACCTTTGGAGCATTTTTAAAAGACTCTTTATATATTTCAGATTCTTTATTATATAATGGTATATCATAAAATAAGAGTCTAATAAAGTCTTTTTTTTTTTTTTTGAGATAAATTTAAAAGCTAAAACTTTTAAATTTTCAAAAAATTCGAAAGCACCAATCAAACGAAATAATGAGCTATATAGTAAATAAAAGTGAGATTGTGGATGATGGTTTCATTGATAATCAATAGTGATAAGAAGTGAAAAAGATAAATTTTTGAATTTGAGTGAGTTATATTCATTTACGTAAAGAAAGAATAATATCCAAATTTATTTGTTTCTTTATTTATATTTAGATTCAATCGATTGAAAGCTATTTTTATATTGTTGAATTTTGAATATCATTCACAAGATGACGATGAGTGATGAAGAGCTGACATGGTGACAATAAAAAAAACACTATTGAAGCCTTTTCTTTTTTTAAAAAACTTTTTTTATGTTAAAATTTTGAAATGTTTTAATCATTTAAAAATATGAAAATTAATTTTGTTATTTATTTTTTCAAATTTTGGCTGCCCCAAATTTGAAATTTATGTTCTAAATTGGCTTTACAAATTAATTTATTTTTATATGAACATTTTGAAAAAGTTGATGTCCTTAAAAATTATTTAGTATATATTTTTTAATTTTCTAGGATCTATTGAAGTCTGAATTTGGAATATTCATTCATTGCCACAAAATTAAAGCACATCAATCAAAATACACAATTTCAGTCGCAATATTGTCCATTTAAAGAGTTTATGCAATCAAAACAAATATTTTGTTGAAAGATATCTCAAATGTGAGCTATATTCCAACTAACAAGATTACAATTAAGCCTTATTTCCTTCATGATTTTAAATCGAGTTTCGAAGTGGCTGCTCGGATTAGTAATATTAGGAATTAAATCAATTAGGTTAAAATAATCTTTACAAATATGTTTTATTTTTCAAGAATATAAATGTTTCCTACCTATCAAGTTTTTTTTTTTAAAAAAAATATTTTTAAAAAAATAGCAATAATTTTCTCATTTTTTGATAAATCATTTTAAATTAAATTGATTAAATTGACTGAACGTAAATTGGCTAAATGACTAATTCAATATTTGATTCAATTTTAAAGATACTAATTCTAAATCATCACTCCTTATTATTTTTTCATTTTTTGTAAAATAGTATCATTCATTCAAAATAAAAATTATACGACATCTACGAGATATTGGTATTGAAAAATTATAATTAAATTTAGCACAATAATTAGAATAATTCAACTCACTACTTAGAATCTCTTTTGCACAACTCTGAAATCATTTTGATGTTATAATATTGTTCTCAATAAAATTTCTCAATAAATTTATCGTAAAATCTTGAAAAATCATAATTATTGGATAAAGTAAATCAATAGTATTTCAAATAAATACCATATATATATATATATAGTTATGGTATGATGTCATTATATAAAAGTTTAAATTATGTATATAATTTCTTTCAAGTAATAATAGTTGCTTATATTAATGAAATTATCATTTAAATCATAATACAATACTGCATAAAATGTTATAGTGCTTGCTATAATAATAATACCCATAAACGTAATTTTTTTAGAATTTAATAAGATAAATAAAATTGAAAATCGATCAATAATCTGTTTTGATTAGGGATAAAAAATTTGTTAGTTGAAAGTCGATCAAAATGAGAAAAACAATCAAAATAAAAAAAAATTAGATCATCTGGTTCAGTTAAAATTGCATTATTTTGTGAAAAATTTAAACATATTTAAAACTTACACTGTTTTAGTTAAACTTTAAATATTAAAATAGTTTTAAAAATTGTATTATTACTTTATCTTTTTTTTTTAAACAAAAAGTTTCATTCAAACGGCTAAAGATATAACATCAAGAAGAAAAGAATTATATAGCTATGGGGGAGGACTAGAAACCCAATATATAGGACATTTCCTTAGCCTCACTTCTTTTGCTACCCAATTAGCACATCTATTTGCAAGTCTACTTGTATACCTAGCTAAGATACATGAGTTTGCCCTCAACAACATGATAATATCTTGGACAATAGCTATTATTTCCCATGGAGAGGAATGAGATAACTCTATAATGACCTAAATGCAACGCAAAGAATCAGATTCAATTATTGATTCTTGTGGGTTTCTATCAGCTACTAGCATTATCACCATTTTTAAGGCTTGAATTTTTGTGATTAATGAAGATGAGCATTTAGTCAATAGGATTTTACCTTCTAGCATCCTACCCTAGTGATTTCTACACACATTAGCAATTCCAATAAATTGAAACTCATCAACATAAGAAGTATCACTGTTAATTTTTAAGAGTCCCTTGCGAAGTGGGACGCCAAACTTTAACAAGAAGTTGATATACAGAAGTCTGAAGGGATTGAAGTTTGAACTGTGTATGAGTAGGAATACCTATAATTCCTGCAAAGGATGAGACTGCTTTCACAATTGTCTTTATTGGATAAAGATTAATTTTCTTCAAATCAAATCTATGTTTAGATTTCTAAATTTGCTAACAAAGAAAGGCCAACAACCTAAGATTGTCTTCTTAACCTATTGATTTAAATATAAAGAAGTACTCACCCACCAATTCTTGAAGGATGAGAAGTCGTTTGGCTTAGGATTATAACCTAAGTTACTACCAAACCATTTAGCCTCTGTATGATCACAAAAGAATAGCATGTGCTCTAATAATTCAAGATTTCTCCCATAACGATCACATATTGGATTTAAAGAAACCTTCTTTTATATAAATTGACCTTGGTAGGTAAGGAGTTTAAAGCTATCCTCCACAAAAAATTTCTATTTTTAAGGAGACCTAAAGTTACCAAAGGGATTTCCATAGCTTTTTATCTGCTACGTGAGAAGGTGACAGGAAGGACAATAGACTTCTGCATCATAAGTTTGCTTCAACACATAACAGTAAGACTTAACTGAGAAAACTCCATTTGCATTGAAGTGTCAAACTCTAAAATCTTGGGCTTCCTTGTTGCTAAAAGGGATTTTTAAAATTGTTTTAACCTCTTCTATAAAACAACAAGTCATTATGATAGGTAGGTTCTATAATCTTGTTTTGTTGTCAATTGGATCTGTAACAAAATTAATGGGATAGTCAATAGGTTTTAGAGATGACAACTTAAATTGAGGGAGTGAAGGAATCATGGCTCTGCCTGGATGTCAATAAAACCCCCCCTCCTTTATGTTCTAACATAATCCCAAATTGAGAGCTTTCCTTCCTTCTAAAATGCTCTTCCAAGCCCATGATGAGTTATACCCCAAATTCACTGATAGAAAATCTGAGGATAATACATTCCTTTCAAAATCCTAATCCATAAGGCATTCAGATTTTTGCACAATCCTCCATGCTTGCTTTGGTAGTAGACAACATTAAACAATCGTATATTTTTGAAACATATTCCTCCTTTAGACTTCATCCTTGTTAACCTGTGCTAGTTAATTCATTGTAACTTTCCTTTTTCTATGTTTTGATTCCACCAAAGTTTAGTAGTGAGCTTCTTTAAGCGGTAGTTAGATCTTTTGCGAGCAAGAATATTAATATCACATCATATAAGACAACTTGGAGAATTGATTTTAGTAGGACTTCTTTCTCAACTTGAGATAACAAACTAGACTTCCATTCCTAAATCTTTTTTTATAGCCCTATCATATATGAAGTTGAGCACTTCCTCTTTTGACTTACCCCATGAAGTCAGAAGCCCTAGATACTTAGATAGCGAACTAGAATTCTTGATGCGCATGTTGGAATTTTTATTATGTGGGCTAATATTAATTATGGGTTAGTTTTAATTATTTATAAAACAGACTGAATAATATAGTTTATTGATT
>CATIWR010348480.1:0-47274 GCA_949677035.1 Omphalea diandra
TGATGATAAGTTATAAATAATTAAATGTTTGATATGTTAATTGAGATTGAAGTATCGTTATGCATTTACTTACTAAGTATGCAAACTCACTCTTTTGCATGAAATTTTATTTCAGGAAGAGTAGACTAAAGACTGTGTCCAATTATATTTCAAGGTTGCTGTCTAGTAGTCTAAAAGTGGTTGGGCCAGTATGCAGTCTATTAGTATTCCAACTGGTTTAGTCATGTATACTTTATTGTAAATAATGACTATGTTGTGAACAAGAGACATTGTGTGAATGATGATTATGATAAATAAAGGATCATTGACTTAAGGTTTTTTTTTTAAATAATGGATAGACTTAGAGTAATTAATGATGATTTAATGGGGTGTGACACCTTAACTCATTTACAAGATTATTTAAGGATTTAAATTCATCCTCTAGTTTGAAACATTTTTTCTTATAAGTTTTCATTTGTAACTTATATTTGTCACATTTCAAAGTGAGAGCTTCTAAAAGCTTATTATCAATATCATCAAATGCATCATAATCATTATAAGAGTGTAGAGAAGTACTTATCTCTTTGAAGGAGTCCTCTTGAGCCATGAAGCAAAAGTTTGCTACTTCATCTCCATCTTCATCTTCATCACTTGAATCATCATCCCAAGTAGCCTTAAAGGTCTTCTTCTTTTCCTTATGATGATAGGAAGATGACTTTCTTTGGATTCTTCTTTCTCTTCTCCTTTTTAGTGCATGAAGAAGGGGAGGGTTGAATGGTGTCAAATTTGAACTTTTGATTTTGGAGGAAGCTCACAAATATGAAAGATTAGAGGAAGAGTAGGAGAAGAATGAACACAAGAGTTTTATAGTGGTTCGAGTATTAACCAAGCCTACATCCACTCCTCAATTCACCAATTGGGTGTTTCACTCAATCACTAGTGTTTTAGAAGCTCATACTCAACTTAGTATTTAGGCTCAGACCAAACCTTACAAATATTGTCCCAAGGCTCATACTTAACCTAGTATTTTAGGCTTACACCAAACCTTATAAGTGTTTTCCAAGGCTCACACTCAACCTAGTGTTTTAAGCTCACACCAAACTTTACAAGTATTTTCCTAAGGCTCACACTCAACCTATACAAGAGTTTTACAACTAGGCTAACTCTCAAACTTAAACAAGAGTTTTTTATATAAGGGCTCACTCTCAAACCTAAACCCAAGGTGTTTAAAGCTCATACCAAACTATGTACAAAGAAATAAAGAATTAAAGTTATGAATTAACTTTGCAAGAGTTTTGTCATATATCAATGGTTTTCCTCTTGCATTCAAGTCCATTTAGTGGTGTATTTATAGGTAATAACCACCAAAGAGACGTTACAAAGAAATTGTGCCTAAATCTTTATGTTGTGCTAGGCATATCTTGCATTAAATGCTCGTTAGATGAAATTCACTGTCGAGACTGAATTCGTGGTCGCTAATTTTGTACTATGTCCAACGGCTAGTCCACGTGGCATGAAACTATTGGTCTCTTCAAAAACTAGCCGTTGGTTCTTTCTAACAGATCTTAAAATTCACGATCGCTATTTTCCTTTTCGGACACGATTGTCACAGTGAAATCGTCTGTCTAATCACATAGATGTTATTTTTGAAATTCGTGGTCGCTACCAAAATTCATGGTCGCTACTTCTGAATCTCAACAGCTTTTTTTTTGAAATTCGTGGTCACTTCAAAATTCGTGGTTGCTAATTTCGAAGGCAGATTTTAATACTTGGAGTTTTTTGTGCTTCTAATCACTTCTGTTCAACTCTCAATGAGATTCTATCTAAATATCTGCAAAAACAACACTAAAAATTGATATTAGAACTTTTCAATCTATATTGTTAAGATCAAAAAAATATATTGACTTAGGTTTAAACAACCTAGTCCAATACAAGGTAAGGTCTTCACCCCATTCTTGTGAAGAATATGATGAGTTAGATGATATAGATGATGGGCTTTTAAAAGCTCTCACTTTGAAATGTGACAAATACAAGGCACAAATGTAATCTTATAAGAAAAAATGCTCCAAACTAGAGGATGAATTTAAATCCTTGAACAATCTTATAAGTGAATTAAAAACTTCAAATAAAGAACTCAAGAAATATGTTGAGAATCTTTCTAAATCATTTCCTCCTTAAACTCCTTAAGGAAGGACAATGATTCTTTAAAGGGTCAAGTAATAGAACTCAGAAATTCCATATCTAAGTTTCACAAGGGAAATGAAGCTTTGGATACACTTATTGTATCTCAAAGACCTCATTTGGTTAGATATGGTCTAGGCTTCAATGGAGCCTCTTTATCTACATCTTCATTAATAACTTTCATTAGAGCCTCAACACTTTAAACATCTAGTATTGAGGTAGTTGGTAGGAAAAGTACTTAAAGCGCTAAGCCACCATTGCCCAAGGGCAAAGGTTAGGTACATCAAGGCTCAAAGCCTATCCCAACGAAGACTAATCATGCATATATATACTCTGAGAAACATGTTAACCCCAACACACACAAAAAATTCACTTTTATACCCAACCATTCATGCTCATGGTTACACTCACATCATCATGGTATAAAAAAATACCCCTACTCATACCAAAGCCATATATATGAGGAAGACTCGTAAGTCTAAACTCCAATGCCACTATTGCATGATGTTTGACCACATTAATATTCATTATTATATTAGGAAGGCTCACCTCAAATTAGAGGATCCTTTAAAGCCTAACACCTTAGGACCTAAGTATGATTGGTTATAAAAACGTAAATGATTTATTTATGTTGTGTAAGATTGCTTGGCAGCTATGATGATAAAGCAACATCATTCCTCTTTCAAAGCAAAAAATGTTGTAAGTACATCTAGGCCTCTTCAACTTATCTATATGGACTTGATAGGACCTATTAAGAGTGCTAGTTTAGGTCAAAAATATTATGCACTTATCCTAGTTGATGATTACTCTATATTTACTTGGGTATCCTTTCTAGCTCACAAGCAAAATAAATTTGATGCTTTTAAAAGTTTTGCAAAAAGAGTTCAAATGAAAAGGGTTATTTCATTTCTTCTATAAGAAGTGACCATGGAAAAAATTTTAAAATGAATCTTTTGAATCTTATTGCTTAGAGAATAAGATTTTTCATAATTTTCAACTCTTTGAATACCATAACAAAATGGTGTTGTGGAAAGAAAAAACAAAACACTAGTAGAGATGACTAAAACTATGCTTAATGAGTATTCATTGCCTAATTACTTTTGGGCTGAAGCAATCAATACTTCATGTTGCATTACAAATTATGTTTTCAAAAGACCCATTCTTAATAAAACTTCTGATGGGCTTTGAAATGGTAGAAAGCCTAAGTTGTCATACCTAAGAGTGTTTGGATGCAAGTGTTATATCTTAAATACTAAGGATAATCTTGAAAAATTTGATTAAAAAACAAACGAAGGAATTTTCCTAGGATATTCCACCTCTAGCAAAGCCTATAGAGTTTTTAATAAGACTTCTATGGTTGTTGAAGAGTTTATGAATATTGTTTTTGATGAATCTAGTAAACTTGATCTTGGAAAATGTTTTCTTATTGATAATCTTATGGGTGACATTAAAAAATTGGAATTAGAGTCAACCACAAAAGAGAAGGATCAAGACCATGATGAAGGCAAGTCATCAAGAGAAGAAAAGGAACCCTAACCTTAACAAGTGGAAACCTCAAATCAAGATCTTCCCAAGGATTAGAGATTCTCCAAGCATCACCCAATGGACCTAATCATTGGTGATACATCCAATGGTGTAAGTACTTGATCTCAACTCAATTATTTAGATAATAGTCTTGCATTCGTTTCACAATTTGAGCCAAAAATCTATTGATAAGGCTCTTGATGATAAGAGTTGGGTAATTGCCATGTAAGAGGAACTCAACCAATTTGAGAGAAATAATATATGAGAACTTATTCTTTAGCCTAGGGAACACCCTATTATAGGTTGCAAGTGGGTATGTAGGAATAAGTTAGATGAGCAAGGGTTAATCAATAGAAATAAGACTAAATTGGTTGCTAAGGGTACAACTAAGAGGAAGACATTGATTATGATGAAACCTATGCCCCCGTAACAAATTAGAGGCCATTAGAATTCTTTTAGCATATGATGTCATATGAATTTCAAACTCTTCCAAATGGATGTTAAAAGTGCATTTTTAAATGGTGTCATTAAGGGGAAAGTTTATGTTGAACAATGTCTTATTTTTGAATCTCATATCTTTCCAAATAATGTTTTTAAATTGAATAGAGCCTTGTATAGTTTGAAACAAGCTCCAAGAGCTTGGTATGAAAGGCTTAATTTATTTCTTTTGCAAAATGATTTTGAAGAGAGGAAGGTTGACATAACTTAGTTTATTAAAAGCACAATCATGATACATTCATTATGCAAATATATGTTGATGATATCATATTTAGTGCTACTAATGAATCTCTTTATAAGGATTTTGCTAAGTGTATGACTAGGGAATTTGAAATGAGCATGATAGGAGAGCTCAAATTCTTTCTTGGCCCATAAATCAAGCAAATAAAAAAGGGATTTTCATCAACCAAGCCAAGTACAAAAAGGATATACACAAGAAATTTGGCATGGAAGGATGTAAAGTACCAAGGACACCAATGAGTGCTACCAGCAAACTAGACAAGGATGAATCGGGTAAGTCCGTTGATGGTAAGAGATATCAAGGTATGATTGGTTCTCTACTCTATCTTACTGCTTCTAGACTCGACATCATGTTTAGTGTGTGCATGTATGCTAGATTTCAATTTTGCCCTAAAGAATCACTTGTTAAAAGGATTTTTAAATATTTACATGGCACATTGCATTAGGTTTATAGTATCCTAGAGATTCATCATTTAGCCTTAAAGGTTATTCAAATGTGGATTATGCCGGTAGTCTTCTAAATAGAAGAGGCACTTCTGAAACTTGCCAATTCATACGAGAATGCTTAGTGTCTTAGTTTAGTAAGAAGCAAGTTTCAGTTGCCTTGTCCACCACCGAAGTAGAATATGTAGCTGCAGGTTATTATTGCACCCAAGTTCTTTAGATGAAACAAAAATTAAAGGATTATGGAAAAGTTATTGATCACATTCCCATCAAATGTGACAATACTAGTGCAATAAATCTTTCAAAAAATCTCATTCAACACTCTAGGAGCAAACATATAAATATTATGCATCATTTTCTTAAAGAACATGTCCAAAATGGTGATGTAGTGTTGGAGTTTATAGACACTAATCATGAACTTGCGAATACTCTCACTAAACCTCTCAATGAAGAAAGGATGAACTTCATTAAGAGAGGTTGAGAATGCTTAATGGGAGCTCCTTGAAGTGGAAATTGGATCTTTTAGAATGCTTATTGTATGGTATATTGTTCTTGGATGATTGTTTGGTATATATGATGAATGTGTGGTTTACTTCTTTGGATGTCTTAATTCTTTATGCAATTGTGTCTCTCTATACTAATTTGCATGAATTAAACATCAATAGATTAAGTGGATCACAACTTAGCAGGTAAAATCTAATCTTTTCATGTTTACTTTTCTTGCCTTGTAATTCGTGGTCGCTACTCCTTATTTCATGGTCGCGATTTACAAATACTTGTCAACATGTCTATCACCCATCAATTTGTGGTCACTATTTTCAATCTTTACCATAAATTTTTTCAAAATTCAAAAGTTTTGACCGTTGACCCCATTAGTTTTTGAGGATTTTTTGTCTGTTACTCAAATATTTTGTAATTAGTTGTTGCAACTTGCTATTTGTGATCGCGAATTTGAGTAACTGTGAAGCATTAAATCATTTGACTGCCAACTGATGGCACCCCCTCATTAAACGCATTTTGACAATTTGTTACCATTTTTACACCTTTTCATGGCCTATTTAAACCTTTGAAACCGTGTTCTAACTCGTATTTGCTAAAATACTTCATCTCTCTTCATTCTTACTTCTTAAATCTTCTTCAAATGCTCTTTTATCTCTAATTGCCCCCCAAGAAAGCCTCCAGTGTAAAAAAAAGGGAAAGCAATAGCCCAACCATATGGTCCTCCTAACCTTCACATGATAAAAGGGATCACTAAGGAAGAAAAGGATCATTACAAGGCCACTTCTTCCAAGATAATCTAACCAAACAAAATTCCCTCAACATTTCTCCTTAAATCACTTGGAATCAAGGATGAAATCCATGCCTACCTTTCTAACTTGAGCTAGAA
The DNA here is from genome assembly GCA_949677035.1 of Omphalea diandra. Lineage (NCBI taxonomy): Eukaryota > Viridiplantae > Streptophyta > Magnoliopsida > Malpighiales > Euphorbiaceae > Omphalea > Omphalea diandra. The sequence continues at coordinate 6,254 of CATIWR010348480.1, forward strand.
TGAATTCATCTTTTGAGACATGCCCCGTTATGAAGAAATAGTACAAGAATTCATGTGCATGGTAATCTTGAGTCGAAAAGTAGAATCATGAGCAGGTCAGTATGGGTTGATATTCAGGGCTTTTGGGTAACCTTTTTTATTACCTTTGAACAACTCTCCAGTCTCTTCAATCTTCAAGTAGGAGATGACATTTCGTTCATCTTCTCCGCACTTGACATCATTTACTTAAAGTTTTGGTCTGAAATTTCTATCAAGACCAAACACGACCCAAAAACCTCTTTAACCAAATATATTTGAACATTACCTAACTAGCTTCTTCATCGTATCACCACCTTTTCTGTCAATGCAAAAGGTGATGGTAACAAAAAGGCCTCCCAAAAAGACCTAGCCTTTCTCTTTTGCTTGACCAAAAATAAACCTATCCAAACCGACCAGTACCTTGTGGATCAATTGATTCACATAAGCACTAAGCCAAAAAGCCAATTTCTTCTACCCTCTCATGTAACTGTTATTTATCATTTTGTGGGCGCACTAAATAAGGAAAATGAAAAATTCCTCATCAAAAAGTACTTGCCATCGCACAACTTTCTAGACTTGTCTTACCTTATCAATGCCAAGGCCATACACCTTGATTTTTACACTTACACCTTGGGTGTGCTTGGGTCTAAGAAGTTAGAAACTTCTTAAGCCTTAAAAAGGAAGAGGCTAGCCATTAAAGAGGGAACTCAATCCATTCTACCTCTCTAACCAAAGCCCAAAACCAAATCCTCTACAATCTCTCTGTCTTTAATCAATATGAAACTAGATAAAGTGATGAGGATGATTAAAAGAATATTTCTTCTACTCTCCCACCTTTATAGTGATTTGGTGGATCTTCAAGAGAATGTGGCTACTACTCCTTGTCACCTCCCTAATTTTGAGGATTAGGAGGACACTCTTGAAGAAGAGGATGATCAAGAGCTTGCGGAAGGTGATGAATCTCAAAGTGGAGGATCAAATTAAGAAACTGATGACTTCAGAGACAATGATAGTTCTCTAATATTCTAGCTTGTTCTTAGCCTTTTGGTGTTTTCTTTTGTTTCTTTGTTTATGTATCAGATGTGATCCCACAGTTGTTAATGAATAAAAGTGTTATTTTTTCTTTGCAATTGTTGCTTCTCTTTTATGCGATTGCTCTATATTTGTTTCATGTACTTATTTGTTCTTTGTGATTATTCTATCTCAATTTATGCTTCATACATTTGACACCCACACACCTTTACTTCATTGTTTAAACTTTACCCTCTTTTTAATCTTGCCAAAGGGGGAGAAAAGGAAGTACTAAAAGAATGTACATAATATAGCATAAGGGAAGTATAAGTTGAAGGGGGAACAATAGGAGCAATCAAATTAAAACTTATAAATCTCAACTTCACACTTATGCAATTCATTTTTTCCTTCAGAAAAATCAATCTATTTTGTCAAAATCAAAAAGGGGAAGATTGTTGGACTAGATTGGTAAAACCCAAGTCAAAGGCTTTTTTTGATCTTGACAATGAAGGTTGATAGGTACTAGTTTTTTTGTTTAAGTATTGCTTTTACAGTTTATAAGTTAAGCCTTTATTAGAAGTTGGATGGAAGTCTAAATCTCTAACTTTAAGTAAGACATTAAAATTCACGGTCAAGATCCTCTAATTCGTGACCGCGACCTTGCAACAAGGATGGATGAAGTTAGGCCAAAAGAATTTATGGAGGAAATCGCAGCTGCGATCTAGCAGAGGGAAACTTGAAAGACACATAGAGAGATTTATGGTAGTGTTTACGTCTGGAGTCGGGACCGTAAATTTCATAGCTGAAAGGAGGAAGTCTGCAACCATATCATGCCAAATGGCTAAGGCAATCATTGGAATATCAAAATTTGCAAGGGTGAAGCACCTGTCGCGATTAGTACCCATGAAAGTGTTTTCTCCTCACCAAACAAAAGAATTTGCAGTCCTTGTCGTGCCTAAGAAGGATCTTAATCACGATTGTGACTTTTGGTTGCTTAGTCAAACACAATGACTGTATATTTCTTGGTTCACCAATAACAGTACACGTGGACTAGCCGTTTCACACAAAACGAGATTCTCCACCATGATTTCAATCTTCCCAATACAAATTAGAAAATTGCGACCACGACTTCAGTCTAACATTCATTTAATGTAAAATCTGCGCAAGTTACCTTAGAGATTTAGGCATAGTTTGTCAGTAACGTCTTTTTGGTGGTTATTGCCTATAAATTTTTTGCCAAACAAACATGAATGGAAGAGAATTTCATTTATTATAGTCAAACTCTTGCTAATTTGCTTCATAACTTTTTAATTCTTTGATTGGAATTCTTGATTATTTGTTGTATGCACTAAACACCATTATATTGGGTTGAGAGTTAACCTAGCCTTCAAAACTCTTGCAATAGGTTAAAGTGTGAGCTTGTGAAAAACACTTGAGTGAGGTTTTGTGTGAGCCTTGAAACGTAAAATGTAAGGATTGTGTGTGAGCTATAAAACAAATTGTACAAGTTTGATGTGAGCTTGGAAACACCACTTTAAGTTGAGTGAAATACCCAATTGTAAAGAATTGAGGAGTGGACGTAGGGTTTGTTAACACCTGAACCACTATAAATACCTTGTGTTTTTTTCTTTATCCTTTCTCAATTCTCTAGACTCTTCTCATTCACTTCAAATTTTTTAATCTCCCACCAATTCAACCCCCCATCTCGGTGCACTAGGGCCAACAATGCCCAAATAGAGTATTATAGAAAAGTCCACCAAAAATGTTACTTCCACCCTATAAACATTAGCTTCGAACCCTTTTTCCTTTTCTACAATATACTTGAAACACTATTTTTAGGTCTGAAGAATAATGAAAAATTGATTTATTATCATTTTTGGAAGAAATTGAAGATAAAAGGACCAAAATGCCAAATAGAGCATTATAACCTTTTGAAAGCTTTGCTTCCAATCTTTTATTCCTTTCTTTAACACTCTTCAAACAAAAACTCTAAAAATCTAAAATACATGTAGAACACAACAGTATCATGCCATTTAAATGTACATAAACACACATATTAAACATATATTAAACAAACATAGGCAATGGTATCAAGACAGGATAGTTATGCAACTATCCAACTTTCCCTTTCTTCCTTTAAGATACTTTATATAACAACTTTAGACATCTAAAATAAATCTAAAACACTTCATTAATATGCCATTTAATCATATATTAAGCACACTTATATACCTCAATAGCCATAGACAATCTTGCACCTAACTTGGCTTATACCTTAGCTTCCATCATCTTTCTTCATTTCTTTTAACATATCTTTCAACATAGCTTTCTCATTCTAACTTAGCATCTTTCACCATCATATCTCGTGGACATTCTTTTTAACTCATATTATTTGTTAATTAGTCTTCATTATATCATTAAAATTATCACTATTTCATCAAATTTATCCTCCTTATGCTCATCACTTAGGAGAAGGAGTCCTCATTTATGAGAGACCCTTAAGAACTAAGTTCTAGGTGTTACAATATTTTGGTAAATTAAGAATTTGGGGTTGATGAAAGTGACAAAACTTGGTAAATATGTTATTAATGGTCCAATGTGCAAGACTCATGGTTGAAAAAAATGCAACATCTTTTTAAGTTTACCTTACTAGCACATAAACCTCATAAAACATAACCTAAACATGATGCACATTGAGATAGATATCTTCAAAAGTATGTTTAAACAATCATGAATGTTGAAGATAAAACCAAAGATAATGTTAAGGCATATATGGACTTGAAGATATTATTTTAACATTCAGAGCTGTTGAAGCATGAACAAATTAGAAAATATCCTAAAGCTTGTTATACATTAGAAAAACTAGAAAATAAATTATATATGAAGGTAAAAAAATCTTGGGTTCTCTGATGGACATATTTCTTATATGGGTTGATGTTTTGATATGAGAAAGTATAACCTTTCTTACATAAAAAGTCAAGATTAGTATTTATTTATGCAAAGTTTAATACTAACTACATGTCATGAGCTTCTACCATTTAATGTGTGGAAAGTATTTATTAATTTGAGCCTTTTTTTAAAAAAAAATTAAATGCCATTAAAGTTGTAGTGATAGACATAAAAAGACTGGAAGACGAAATTCTTATAATTATTAATAAAGTAAAGAATATCTTTGCTCTTGGATCCTTTGACTCAATGCAATATTTTTTGATCTACTTGCCATATAAAATAAAAAATTGAAAGTCTAATACAATATTAGTGGATCTATGCTTTGAAAGGTATAAAATATTTATTTATTCACTTCAGTCTGATCACCTAATTGATATTAGTTAATAATCTTAATAATGTTGAAGTTATCTATAATGCTTAAAAAAGAACATTAAAAATAAAGCAAAGGTGATGGATTTAATTTACAACACATACTTAGTTAAAGAAGCATCAAACTTTGCACTAGGGAGCAAAAGGTGCCTTTTAAGGATGACAATGTGGATGTCAGTAAAGTTAAAGGCAATCTCTCTATATTCAAATATCTCAATAAAACATATAAATGTACAACTAATCATCACTTATATGATGTTGAATATAAAGTGGCACATGCCTATATTTTACTCAATTATGAAGAAGTATAACCATATGTTTCCACACAATAGTTATTTCACTTAAGCATAAAATACTATGTAAAATCATGTCATTTTGTCAAAGCATGTTCATTGACATGTGAAAACAATCCTTACTTAACATTATTGATGCTAAAGTTGATAAAGAGCTTGACAAAAAATTTTTTTTTTTATCGGTTCAAATGATATTTAAACATAGCATAGTCAACATATTATGACTTTTTCTACTTCTATATTAAATGTGATTCATCTTCAACAGATGTGTTAATTATATGAAACTAGGCATATGCTAACATCATTAACAAAAAGTTCCTTTATCACCATGCACAAGGCTCTTTAAGATCAATTAAATCATATAACGTGTACTTTGTTAATGGATACATGTTTCGTGCAAACCCTCATGGTTCGAGAAGATCTTTATCAAATAGTGGTACTTGTACAAAGGGCTATAATCATAGTGGTAAGTCATATAACTATTATGGTTGTGTCATAGAGATTTTGTAGTAGGAGTAAGTAGCTCAACTTATTAGTTGGAATGTTTTATTATAGTGTAATTGATTTGATCTGATTCTAAATTTTAGGATTAAGATTGATAAATGATACAATCTTATTGATTTTAATATTAGGAGCAAATTTAACAAGCATGAGCTATTTATTATTGTACTGATAGTTGTACATTAATATTATATAAGTTATGAGCATTTGATGGGACAAAGTTGATTAGATGTGTAAGATAGAGGTTAGGTTTGTTATAAATGTCCCAAACCAAATTGGTCAACCTTCCACATCAAAAAGTACATTCCAAGATGATGAAATGCTTGTGCACCAATTTGATACAATCAATAGCCTCGATGGCTCGAATCCCCTTAAATGATATTATAATATAATTTGCATATATCAATATTGAGAATAATAAGTCATAGAGTGATCAACCATTATTAGAGATAGACTTAGAAGCGTCAAAAAATGAAGAAGATCTAGGTTATGATGATGATGATGATGATAGTAATGGTTATTAATTATTATGGAAAAACCTAATTTATATTATTACTGTATCACATGTCCATATTTATACATAATTATATTTCTAATTATAGGTTGGTTGGTGTATCATATATAGAATTATGACATATACATAAAGGTCAGTCTATAGAGTTGATAGGGAAGGGTCGAAGCATACACGCATCATTTGCACCAACCAGTGCATATCCAGGTAAAACAGGTCTATCTTCACTTAAGTAGGTACAATTTCTTTACAATATTAGAGACCTACTCCTCGATTGCCATCTCTATCTACAACTCTAGTTTTAGCTCCAGTTATAGCCCAATCAGTCTAACTAGAGGTGAGCAAAATCAAACTAAACTTGAAAAATAAACTGAACTGATCAATTCAGCTCAGTTTGATTTGATTATTTTTTTAATTTAATTTGGTTTGATTAAAATATCAAAATTTCAGTTCTCTATTTTTGATTCAGTTGATATCAATGAGAAATAAAAAAATTGGATAAATTGATTTACAATATACAAAAAATAGGTCTTTTTGTAATTTTATGTGACTCATATGGATATTTATGTACATAGTTACAAATGAGTCCTTTAACCTAATTTAAAGACTTTATACAATCACTCTTTCACTTTCCATCATTATTTCCTTCTTCTTGTTCTTTTGAGCTCGGTTTCTTTCATTACTTCCTTTTAAGTTTTGTTTCCTTTTCTTGTAAATCATTAACAAGACATGCATAAAACAACTTCTTCTCCCCCTTCTAATATTTTTTTAATTTTCTTTTTCCTTCTTTACATAAATTTATAATTTCTTTGCTAAGAAAAAATGAAGTGTAGTTGCACTTAGTTATCGTTCATGGTTCAAGTGTCCAACAATGAAGACACAATTACACTTAGAGTTTCTTATTTTTACCAAAAATATAGTGAAGTGAAAGTTATGTTGATTGAATGATCTTTACAAATCTATGGATTAAATGGTTTTTATAATGAGTAAAACTATATATGAAAATTGTAAATATGATTTTGTAGATCTAGAAAAAATTTTTAAATTTTTTTCTTATTTTATCCTCAATTGGAGAGATTGTACTAAAGATTAAGATTTCATTCAAAATATAGATAGTATCATTTTCTTTGATTTAGATTTTGTGCATTTTTATAATTTGGTTTATATTCTATATATTATTAGGGTCTTATGAGATTTTTAAAATCTTTCTTTATTTTTTGGATTTCTTATTCTATTGGTTCCTTATTTTTTTCATGCTTACTGCATATTCTTTATCATTTTCTTTTCCAATGTTGGTTTTTGATACTGATCATAGTTAAAGCAACGTCAAAAGCATAAATCAAAAATTGAATTGAATTAAACCAATCTTATATAGTTTGATTTATTTTGATTCAATAAATATTTTTTTATTCAATTTGATTATAATCTATAATGAATGTAATTTATTCAATTTGTATCTATTCAATTTGGTTTGAAAGAACCAATTGAATGCTCACCCCTAAGTCCAGCCACCTATTACATCAACACTGACTTCAGCTTCCTAACCACCTACACCACTAATTAAGGCGAGCACAATTGCATCATAGACAAATTCTAGACTGAATTGATGAATTTGCATCACTTGTCATGGCAACTAGTGTGTTTCAATACTCTTTAATTGTTGTCAAGTTATCATATCAAATAGAAATATATCATACTAAGTATATTTTCTCCATAACATAGACTTCTTGCATCTGAGAGTTGCTCCTAGAATATTTTCTCCAAAATATAGACTTCTTGCATCTAAAAATTGCTCCAATAAGATACACAAGATATTTAAGGAGAGGGTGGATTATGAGGGAGCCTAAAGGAAGAAAGTCTCCAAGGAGACTGAAAATTTTTGTTGGGATGAGTTTCAGGTTAAAAAATTTAATCCTTTTAACGTTTGTAAACTTATACATGTTTGAAAAATTAATTCTTCTATGTTGCATATGTGCGTGTGTGTGTGTACTCATGTTATTGATTGTAGAAATACTTCATTTGGGATGAAGCAATTTCTGCTATAAAGAGGGCGATATGGAATTGAAAAGTGTTGAACGCTATAGTGACATATTACATGATAAATGTGTATTGGAGGAAAATATATTTTCATCATAGAGACAACAAGGAAGCATTAGTATGAGTTTTGAACGTCCCTAGAGTTTAAGAGATCAACAGACACATATTCGAGGAATCATTGTAGCAATACTTTAGAAAGCTTGCCACCTTGCCGTATTGAAGGATTTGTCATGTGTCACAAGTATGAGATACACTTTGTTAGTGTTTTAAACTCTTCATCCTTATTTTATAATTGATTTGAAAATTTTGACAATCTTTATAAGCTTATGTCGTATATAATATATAGTATATTTTGATGTACTTAAATTTTTTGAATGCCAAATGCTATTTTTATTATTTTTCAATAGGGGTGATATATTCATTTGTAGCAAAGATGTTGTTAAATTTTTTTTTTTATATAGTTCTTATGAAATTTGATTTACTTTGTATATGCTTAAATTTTGACCTTTGTAAATTTATATATTGCATAATTAGGCTAAAAACAACGTTAGAAAATAAAAAAAAAAACCTTTCTTCCAAGCTCTTCTACAGTATTCACATAAGAAAAATGAACAAAGAAATTTTTATTAATGATAGAAGTCGATCTTTTAAGGTTGGTATTCAAACACTTTTATCTTTTCCTTTATGAATATATATTTTTTTTATATATATTTAAAGTCTTAATAATTTCTTCAATATCCATAGGATAATTTTTAATATGAGAAGGATCAACTGATACAGAATAGGGAGAGTGCCTATGAAAGCCAACTATTTTTTTAGCTGAGTAAGAAAAAGAAACAATGTTCAGGCTGGGTACGATAGTATAAAAGTATTATCCATTTGTTTTAGCTTCTTTTACTTAAACATAATATGATCCTTGATTGTTTTCCATATTGGAGCATCAACTTCAAGAGATGCATGATATTAGGCGTAACAACAATAGTTGATCGCTTAGCAGTAATAATAGATAATATAGATATATAGGTAAATTTAGATGCTCATTCAATACAATCGACCTAATTTTCTATAACCCTTTCTGATTATGAGTCCTCCCAACTACACTCTCCACCGCATAACTTTATGGATCATCAAATATTTTATATTTATTATAAAACATTAGAACCTATGAACTATGTTTTTATAATGATATTGATATTTAAAATTTGAAGTATAATTTACTTTATACAAACACATACACACACATATAATGGATACATTTACAAAGAATTTTGTGACTAAATTTACCAATGGATAGAATTTGAAATTTCATTTCTTGTTGAATTTTTGATAATTAATAATTGAAAATAATAAAAATATCCACATAAAATATAATCCATAATAGATTATTAAAATTGAAAAATCAAGAAGAAAAAATAACAAATTTTTAGAATGTAATTGAGATTTTTTTTTTGCAATATTGTTTATATATGAAACACAACCATTGTATCTTAAAATATTGGAGATATATTAAATTGAAAATTTAATTTTATTATTTATATAAAATATAAAAATAGAGATGAGGAGTAAATTTTTGTACTAATAAAAAAAATATGATTAAGATAGATTGATAAAGAACCTGCTAGATAATCTACTATAGGAACCCTTTATATAATTTGTTACTTTGTCCATGAATGCTAGAAAATAAGTTATTGATCATATTAGAACTCTAAGGAAACTAAGTCCTTAAAACCATAATCTTAAGGATGCACAAACGTTTATCACTCTTTTTGAGAAGTCTCGATTTTGTATTTTACCAAACACACAGGAAAGAAAAAGCATAAACTTGCCAAAGCTCAATATCATTCAAAAATCTTTTCAAGCTTACACATTTTGGAGTTTATATTGGCATACAAATCCCTAATAATCCAAATAGGAAAAGAAAAAGAAAAATTTTAGGATTTTTCCTAAAAAAATGAGTTTTTTTCTTTTTAAAACTCCATCTAATGTTCTTAAACAAGAATAAACACTGTTAAATAAGAAGTAAGTAAAGTCCTAAACTAATATGGATACTGTAGTTGACTAACAAATAAGAAAAGTCCTACCTCTTTGAGATGCACGACCACGACACATGGTCGTGCATGTGTGTGATTCCAAATGGCTGGCTACAATTCCATGATGCATGATTGGGCTTCATAGCTAAGCGTTTTCAACTTCTCCTACTAGAATGTAATGCGATGAGGCACAATCATGCATTTGTAATGTTCTCTACCCAGTTGAGGCAAGACTATGCATTTTGGGGATCATGGTCATATGCCATATATCTTCCTTCAAATAAGTCATTTTTTACCATGTAGTTTACATCTTAAGGTTCTTCACATACAATTATAGTAGATAGAGCTTATTTTTGGCTTGAAAAAGGTCTACTAAATGCCCTCTCCATAATCTTTAACATATATATTGGTAATTAATTTTGGCATTGCATTAGCATCTTCAATCAAAACTACTTTCTCTTACATCTCGATGATTGATCCTTGCAAAGCCTCTTTCATCCTTTTAGTCCTTGCTCTAGTCATTGGGCCTTCAATTCCTTACAATAGATATTGGGAATACTTGGGAATGTCTTACCTAGTACCTTAGTCTATCATGAACCAAATTTTGGACCTTGTCGGCGCTAGGGAACTAGAAGGCTTAAGGCCTCCAACTCATAATAAGCCTAATTACTTATGGTTAAAGCCTATTTATAATCTCTCTAATACCCTAAATCTAAAATTTATATTGATTGGCCCATAAACAGTACTAACACCCATTTGCCCCAATTTTATTCTTAGGATAATACAAATGCAAGATAAGGATTCAAGCTAAGCTTGATCCCAAACATTTCATAAAACACTTTCTTATATTATACTATAATCATTTAATTCATTTCTTATAATGTCATAACTGAAGGAGTTTAGACTCATCAGTCATATCCTTTTATTCTTTCATTTTCATACTTTCATTATATATACATCATCGAATATAAAACTCTCCCATTTAGACAGTCTTTGAATTAGAGGTCCACTTAAGGTCACTTTAGACATAACATTCCTTTCATTATGATAAGTATTCAACACTTATCTTACATGGGCCATAAATCATAGTATGCCTCAACATGATTTCCATTAATCATACACTATAATCATTTTACATTATATCAATCTTTGACATATACATATCATATTATTCATACTTAAACTTTGCAAAGACTACTAAGAATATAAGATATAACTTAACATTTTATTTAATACATTTATAACTCTTTCAATTATGCATATACATCATTATTGTGGGCAACTATGAAGAAATGATGTAAAGCCTTGACATTATATGATACATAATTTAAAACTTTCATTTTATAACCCTTAACTTTAGCCATCAATCATGATATCAATCTTATGCTCAACCTACAAAATAATTTGTGTATGTGGAGAGGTGTGTAAGCTCCTTGTGGGAAACTTGGTAAGAGATTTTATATGTCCATTATGCATGCTCACATGACTTTACAACAATGCATCTCTAACTATATGACACATCATCCACATAGATTATTTTCTTAATAAAACATGACATATATGGAAAGTCAAGTCCATGGGAGTCCCTACTTAATTTACTTGTATTTCTCGCATAGGGGAGTTGCCTCTCCAACTGTTCAATCTCGGTGAATTGTCTCACTAGCCCTATCCTTTACTTATCTTAGGGGAGTTCCCTCACCGACCATGCCATGCATGCATAACATCACATTCATTTCATATAAGTTATAATCCTTCTATAGCTAGCTATGACACTTTGGATTCCCACTTCTTCCTTAAACTACCCTCATATCACATGGCATTTAAGTATAACATTGCATAATGACATTTCATTTCATTACATATGAATTCATATGACTTTCATATTAACATAGCTTGACATATTATGACCTATACATTTAAACTCATGATGCATGTATGTAATGAACAATGAAAAGTAACTAAAATCCCCTCTTCCCTACTTTGGCTTCATTCTTTCTCTATCTCTTTGCCTTAGCCTTATTTACTTATAGCTTTATCCTTACTTGCTCTTAATCATCTCACCACACACACACCATAGAACATCTAAAATATAGAGAGTTACTCAACCTTATCCATAGAACACATAACATGTATCATAATAGAGCAAAAGCTTTTATAAGGGTAACGATGTCCTAAACATTTATTAAACATGCAAACATAACTTTTATTAACACTAGCTTATAACCTAACTATTATCCTTCATACTTATCTCACTATCACTATTTTCCTTTTATCTTATTCATAATATCAAAATTAACATAACCATTAAATCATGTAAAAATTCATAATTATAATCCTTATCATCAATTTATACTTTTAAATTCATCAACACATTCATTTCTCATCATAAACAATCCATATTATCATTAAGACATTCATGCATTATCCTACCCCAACTAAATGAAGAAATATCCTTCATTATCATATAACACTAATCATAAGGTCTAAAGTATCAAACAATATCAAGAAACTCAATTTTACATCAATTTTGTTCATAAATATAATTCATTCATATAAGGACTTCAAGACATTAATATTTCCTCTATCTCAAGCATCGTGTAAAACACCATTCAAGCTTTTTTTCTCTTCATAAAAATGAAGATTAGGATACTAATTACATTTACGAAGTCAATAATCATCAAGAATTAATGTAATCAATCCATATACATCAACTCCTTCCAAGCTTTAATATAGTACATCAATATTGCCTTTAGTTCAACCAAGGTTTAAATCACTAATTAAGCTCAATTCTCTTATTAAACATGAATATAAGAACACAATTAACATCTAATTAGCCATTAATCATCAAGAATTAAAAGAAACAACTCATACACTTCAAACATTTCTATGACTCCTTTTGAAGACAACATCACTTTTCATGTCAAACTAGCACCAAACTTTTTCTTTTCCATGACCACCAAGCTCAAAAACACCATAAAAACACTTATTCAAAAAAAAGTATATAGTAAACATGGTGGATTATAACTTACTTGAAACAAGGAGGAGAAAGTCACTAATTTGATTAAAAGATGAAATAAGATGGATGAGCAAACTTGATTCTCCTAACTTAATTTGGTAGCCATAGATGGTGAAGTGGTTTTGGGAGAGTTTTATTTGTGTTTTAGACTACTAAAAATTAAGGAAAATTTGAGAATAAGTCGTGTTTAGACTGAAGATAAAAAAGACGAGTGTAAAAACACTAAAATGCCCAAATGGAGAATTCTAGAAAATGTCCACTGAAAATGCTACTTGCAATCCATAAACTTATGCTTACACTTTTTTGTTCTTTTCCAAAATATACTTTAACCATCATTTTAGGAATTGATAATGATGGAAAAAGGACTTAGAGTCATTTTTATGAAGAAGGTAAAGATAAATAGGTGTGAAAAGACCAAAATTACCAAATAAAGTATTCTAACCTTTTAAAAGATTTGCTTCCAACCATTTGCTCCTTTCCTCAACACACTTAAAATAACAACTATAGAAATCTAAAATACTTCTACACCACATAATTATCATGTTGTGTACTTAGACACGTATATTAAGCACACATTAAAAAAACATAGGCAATAACATCAAGACAAGACAATTATGCAACTGTTTATCCTTCCTCTATGATATTTAAAATACAAACTTTAGCCATCTAAAATACCTTTAAAACAATTCATTAATGTCATTTAATCATATATAAAAGCATAATTACATACCTTAATGGCCATTAAAGATCATGCACCTAACTTCCATCATCCTTTCTTATTTCTTTTCAACATTTGCTTTAACATAACTTTCTTCAATATAAAATATTGACATATTCTTCATTATTAAACCTCTAATTTCATCATTCATTCATGTTCACTAATCATCATTTCTCACATTTTCGTACTTACATTTCTTATCTTACGCTTTCTTTCTCATTGTCATTTAGCATCTATTACCTTCATATTTCTCAGTCATTATTTATACTCATATTATATCATAATTAGTCATCATTATATCACTAAAATTAACATAATTTCATCAAATTTAGTCCCCTCATGTTCATCACTTAGAGGAAGTAGTCCCCATTTATGAGAGACCTCTAAGAACCAAGTTTTGGGACTTATAATCATTCCCTCCCTCTTCAAAAAGATTCGCCCTCAAATCACACACATCAAATAAAGATAAATCAACAACATTAAAAGTAACACTAATATTACCATAGTTGTTTGGTAAATCTAACTTGTAGGCATTATCATTGATCCCCCCCTCAAAACTTGAAAAGGTTTATCTCCTTTAGGTTGTAATTTTGATTTCCTTTATGTATGAAACCTCTCCCTATGTATGTACACCTAAACCTAATCTCTAAGATAAAAAAAAAAAAAAAAAAACAACCATCATTCATCCCTTGTTAGTTTGCTTGGCATATTGCTCATTCTTCTAGCAATGTTAGCTCAAACCTTAGCTTGTAAATCCTTTACAAAATCTGCCTTTTTCTTACCATCAAGATTAGCATGCTCATTAGTAGGCAAAGGTAAAATATCCAAAAGAGTCAAAGGATTAAAGCCATAAATAACATTAAAAGGAGCAAAATAAGTCATAAAATGAATAACTCGATTGTAAGCAAACTCAATAAGTGGCAAACACTTCTACCAATATTTTAAGTTCTTTTGAATAATAGAGCATACCAAATATGAGGGACCTATTAACTACTTTAGTTTGTCCATTTGTTTAAGGATGTGCAATAGTATAAAATAAAACTTTAGTTCACAATTTACTCTACAGAGTGTACCAAAATGACTTAAGAACTTAACATCTCTATCACTAACAATGGTTTTTAGCATGCCATGCAAATGAAGCACCTCTTTAAAGAACAAATCAACAATATGTGTTGCATTATTAGTTTTAGAACATGCAATGAAATGTGTCATCTTACTAAACCTATCAATAATAATAAATATGTTATCCTTGCTACTTTGAGACCGTGGTAATACTATCACAACATCCATGGAAATATCAATCCAAGGTTAGTTAAGCATGGGTAAATAGGTATACAAACCATGTGATTGAACTTTATACTTTGCTTGCATACATTTAATACATTTGTCATAAATAGATTGCATATCATACTTCATATTAGACTAATAAAATGCTCATGCAGTATATCTAAAATCTTTTATACACCAAAGTGTCCCATCAAACCAACCCCATGAGTTTCTCTAATAAGTTATTCATGAATAAATGAAATAGGCATACACAATTTACTTTTCTTCAATGAGAATCCCTTATTCTTATAAAAATCACTAAATTCACTTATCAAATACATTCCATACTTGGCCAAAATCAATATCATTGGCATATAAGTACTTAAGAAAATCAAAACTAAGTAATTTTGTTTGCAAAAAAGTAAGTAGTGTGTACCTCCTTGATAGTGCATCGACTACAACATTTTCCTTCCCATGTTTATACATGATATCGTATGAAAATATTTCAATGAACTACAACCACTTAGCATGTCTTTTATTAAGCTTAACTTGGGATTTCTAGGACTTTAAGCTTTCATGAATGATGAATTTCCTTAGCCATAAATAATGTTGCCATGTTTGAAGAGTTCTCACTAATGCATAAAGCTCTTTATTGTAAGTAAGACAATTCAATGCCGCCCCACTTAGCTTTTTATTAAAAATAAGCAATTTGTTTCAAATTTTGCATCAAAACTATTATTATTCCAATCTCGAATCCATCACATTTCACCTCAAAGCTTTGTCAAAGTTAGGCAAACATAACAAAGATGCATTAGTCAATTTATCTTTCAAAGTATGAAAAGCTTATTCATAAACATCGTCCCACTTAAATACAATATTCTTTTTAACAAGTTCATTTAAAGGTGAAGTAATGGTGCTCAAAATCTTTAACCAACATTCAACAAAAACTTCTTAAGTCATGGAAACTTCTTACCTTATTCGCATTCTTAGGTGTAGGCTAACCTTTTATCACCTTTAACTTCTCTTCATCCACCCTAATACCTTACAAACTAATAAAATAGCTAAGAAACATAACAATTCCAATGAAAAATGTGCACTTATTAAGATTGGCATACAACTGATACTCCCTTAATGCCCTAAACACATCATGCAAATGTGTCACATGCTCATCTAAATAGTTGTTATAAACCAAAATGTCATCAAAGTAAACTACCATAAATTTTCCTATGAAAGCATGTAAAACATGATTCATTAACCTTATGAATGTACTAGGTGCACTAATTAAACTAAATGGCATCATTAATCACTTATACAATCCATATTTAGTTTTCAATGCAGTTTTTCACTCATCTCCCTCTTTCATGCAAATTTGATAATAACCACTTTTCAAATCCATTTTGGAAATAAACAAGAGCCTGCAATTCATCAAGCATATCATCTAACCTAAGGATAAGACGTCTACACTTTACCGTTATCTTGTTGATGGCTTGACAATCCACATATATTCATCATGTTCCATCTTTGTTTGGTACGAAGATGACAAGAATCAAACAAGGACTAAAACTTTCCCTCATAAAAACCTTTTGCACTAAATTGTATATTTGCCTTTAGATCTCCATAGTTTCCTTAGGATTAGCTTGGCAAATCAAGCTCGTAGGCATTGTCATTGATCTACTCCAAAACTTGGAAAGGTTCATCTCCTATTAGTTGTAATTTGGATTTTCTTTGGACAAGAAACCTTTTTTTATGCATATGAACCCAAACCCAATCTTTAGGTTTAAAAACATCCTTCATTCACCCTTTGTTAGATTGCTTGGCATATTGTTCATTCTTTCATTCAATGTTGGCATGAACCTTGGAATGTAAATCCTTCACAAAATTTGTCTTTTATTTATCATTAAGATTAGCATGCTCATTAGTAGGAAAATGTAAAATATCCAAAGGAGTTAAAGGATTAAAGCCATAAACAACTTTAAAAAGAGAAAAAGAAGTACTAGAATGAATAACCTGATTGTATGCAAACTCAATATGTGGCAAACACTGCTCCTAATGTTTTAAGTTCTTTTAAATGATAGTGTGTAATAAAACAGTGAGTGTCCCATTAACTACTTCAGTTTGTCCATCCATTTGGGGATGTGCAATACTAGAAAATAAGAGTTCAGTTCGCAATTTACTCCATAAAGTGTGCTAAAAATGACTTAAGAACTTGGCATATCTATTACTAACAATGGTCTTAGGCATGCCATGTAAATGAATCACCTCTTTAAAGAACAAATCAATAATATGTGTTGCATCATTGGTTTTAGAACATGCTATGAAATAAGCCATTTTGCTAAACTTGTCAACAAAAATAAATATGTTGTCATTGCCACTTTAAGACCTTGGTAAACCTATGACAAAGTCTATGGAAATATTAACCCTATGTAGGTTAGGCACAAGCAAAGGGGCATAAAAACCATGTGGTTTAACTTTAGAATTTGCTTTCCTACATGTAATGTATTTGTCATAAATAAATTGCACATTACCTCTCATATTAGTCTAACAAAAATGTTCATACAATATGTCTAAAGTCTTTTACACACCAAAATGTCCCATTAAACCCCCTCAATGAGTTTCCCTAATAAGATATTCATGAATCAAAGAAATAGGCACACATAATTTGTCTTTTTTAAATAAAAATCCCCATATCTATAAAAATCTCCAAATCCACTCTTAGCACATGCATCCCATACTTAGTTGTATTCAACATCGTTGACATACAAATCTTTAAGCAAATCAAAACCAAGTAATTTAGTTTACAAAGAAATAAGTAATGTATACCTCCTTGATAATGCTTCAGCCTTTACATTTTCCTTTCCATGTTTATACTTCATTAAATAAGGAAACATTTCAATAAACTCCAGCCATTTAACATGTATCTTATTGAGCTTACCTTTGGATTTTATGAACTTAAGCTCTTATGATCGAAATGAATGATGAATTGGCCGCAAATAATGCTGCTATGTTTGAAGAGTTCTCACTAATGCCTAGAGCTCTTTGTAATAAGTGGGATAGTTTAATGTCGCTCCTCTAAAGTTTTTACTTAAATATGTAATTAGTTTGGAATCTTGCATCAAAATAGTCCCTATTCCAATCCCAAATGCATCACATTCTACCTCAAAAACTTTATCAAAGTTAGGCAAAAACAATAATGGTGCATTAGTCAATTTTTATTTCAAAGTGCCAAAAGCTTGTTTATGCACTTCATCTCATTTAGAAAAAAAACATTCTTTTTAACATGTTCATTCTAAGATGAAGCAATGGTTCCAACATCATTAACAAACCTTTGATAGAAATTTGTTGATCCATAAAACCTTCTTATTTGTTTGTATTCTTAGGAGTATAGCATTCTCTTATCGTCTTTACCTTTTCTTCATCAACACCAACACCTTGTGAACTAATAACAAATCTAAGAAACATAACTAATTCCATGGAAAATGTGTACTTCTTAAGATTAACATACAATTGATGCTCTCTCAACACACTAAACACATCATACAAATGTTTCACACGCTCATCTAATGTCTTATTATAAATCAAAATGTCATCAAAGTAACCTACCATAAACTTTCAAATGAAAGTATATAAAGCATGATTCATTAACCTCATGAGTGTACTTGGTGCATCAGTTAAACCAAATGACATTATTAACCACTCATAAAATCCACAGTTTGTTTAAATGCATTTTTCCATTCATCTCCCTCTTTCAAGCGAATTTAATAATAGCCACTTTTCAAATCAATTTTAGGAAATTAATAAAAGCTATGTAACTCATCAAGCATATCATCTAACCTTGGGATAAGATGTTCATAAGTTACCGTTATCTTATTGATGGCTCGACAATCTACACATATGTGCCATGTTCTATCTTTTTTGGAACTCGAATGATGGGAACTGAATAAGGACTAAGAATTTCCCTCATAAAACCTTTTTTTACCAATTCATCCACTTGTCTTTGGATCCTTTGGTTTCTTCGAGATTAGCTTTATAAGTTGGTCAGTTTGGACTGGTTGAACCAGAAAGGAAGTTGATTTGGTACTTAATAACTCTTAAGGAAGGAATCCTTAGGGAGTCTCTTTGGGAAAAAGATGCATAAAATCCTACAATAAAGATCTCACAACACTAGGGAAAGATGGGTTAAGGTTGTTAGAAGAAAGATAAACATCCTTATACATGAGTACAAGTCATTATTGCCTAGCACTCAAAGCACTCTTAATCTCACTCTTTTTTGCAATCATGATCTTTTTCTCACTCTTCTATACTTTTTGCCCATTTTTCTTTTCAACTTTTCTCTCTTCCTCACCTTCAATTTTTTTTCTCTTTTTTGCATAGTTTCATTTTTCCCCTTTCCTAACTATTTTGCTTTTCTCTCATTTTGTACTCCTTCGCTATTCTCAATTGGTCCTCATAGGCTTGTAAAAGTTTAAGAGGAGTTAGTACAAAGCAATGTTTATTAAGTAAAAAGGAATAACAATTTTTGTACCCATAATGTGTGACCCTCCTATCAAATTGTCATGGTCGACTAAACAAAATATGACCTGTATGTATTAGTGTAACATCACATAATACTTTATCCATATCTTTACCAATAGAAAAAGACATAACACTTGTTTGT
Organism: Omphalea diandra; assembly: GCA_949677035.1. NCBI lineage: Eukaryota > Viridiplantae > Streptophyta > Magnoliopsida > Malpighiales > Euphorbiaceae > Omphalea > Omphalea diandra. The sequence goes on from CATIWR010348480.1 coordinate 25,627, forward strand.
TAACTTGAACTTCTCCATATTCATTAAGCGAAGTGAGTTTATACAATTTAAGATGCTTCATGGTATGCAACTCTAGCTTTTCTACCAATAATGTACTAGCAACATTGATGCAACCACCTCTATTAATAACCAAAGTACATACCTTGCCTTTCACATAACATCTAGTATGAAAAATTTGTTCACATTGCTCCTCATTATCATCTTTAGGTTGTGCACTTAATGTTCCTCTTGCTACTAACATTTCATCATGAACAGGTCCTTCAACCTCCACATTCGGACAATCTTCTAATGGTATCATTTTGCCATAGCTTGAGCAAACACTCTTAATATCACCATTATCCAATAAGATCATGGTCCTCTGATTTAGGCATAGAGAAGAAATATGCCTAAATCATTGGCACATAAAACATTTCACATCATGTGATTTAGAAGGAGTTCTAGTTTCGATTGACCTTTTAGAGTATTAATCAAATCTTTTAGATTTGTCTAATCCCTATATTTTGTGTTGGCCTTATTGTCCTTCCAAATAGCCCTCTATGAAGAGCTAGATTTGGCTCCTCTAAATTTGAGTTACTTTTCCCCCTTAATGGCTTTGTGAAAGAGTTCCTCCATCTCCATACAATGTTATAGCTCAATAATATTGACAATCTCCTTATTCAAGCCTCCAATGAATCTTACCATGGTAGACTCACAGTTCTCCCTCACATTATCCCTTATCATAGCTCTTTCCATCTCCTTATAGTAGCCCTTCACACTTTTGGAACCTTGCACCAAACTTTGCAATTTTATATAAATCACAATAGTAATAGATATGGACAAACCTTTTATGTAAAACTAATTTCATGTCTTCCCATGTTCTAATAGGTCTCTTTATATGGCTTTACTTGTTGATTACAAATTGATCCAACCATATGCTTTCATAATCGGTGAACTCCATTATTTTCAATTTTTCCTTATTTTCCTCAGAGTACTCTTGACAATCAAACACATGCTCAACCTTTCGTTCCCACTCTAGGTATAATTTGGATCATTTTTACCTTAAAAGGTGGGAATTTTCATCTTGATGTTACCTAGGTTGCTATCTCTTTTAGAAGTAGCTTTCTTACCTTTATTGGATATTGATTCCTCCTGACTTGATTCATCTCCTTCCTCTTCCTCGATCACACATCGCTTAGAGGATTTAGAATTTGATGGGGATTATATGTCATCCAACCTCGCATTCAGCTTTTGAAATTGATCAACAACAACCTTCATGAATAATTTTATGTCACTATCTTGTAATTCTCTTTCCACACATGTTTTCAACCTACAAAAATTTATTAGTAATAAAAGAAAATTATTCCTTACACACTCTCTTATATGTTTGCACTCAAATATATAATGGTCATTTGTGTTTCACACCATTGCTGGCTCTTACCCTATAATGATCTTTCCACTCTTGCCTCTTACCTCTTAAGCTAGCCTTCTTTTTATTCTTAGAAGAATCAAAATCAATAAATCTCAAAAATAATCAACAATTGATGATAACCTCAAAGATTTATACTTTAAAGTTTTAGTTGAGGTAAAATGAAAACACAATGAAAATTTATTAATGGAACCAAGAAGACAAGAAAACTAAAAAAAAGCAAAGGACATATGACAAAAATAACTAGAACACAATGAATCAAAGAAACAAAGAACATAACTTGTATAAAGAGACACAAAGAAAACAAACAACTCAATTGTGCCCTAAAATAAATTGCAACAAATTGTCATTTTGTTTAGGATATGAATATTGCAATTTTTTTTACTTTTCAATTTCTTCTCTTTTCTTTTCTTTTTTTTTTTTTTATTTCACTTTCTCTTTTTTTCTTTTTTGAAATAAAAGATGAAATCAATGCTTTTAAGTTCAAGTGATGCAAACTCTAATAATCACAATTTGAAACCTAACAATTATAGAGAATTGCAAATTTCAAATATGTATATTGAAACCTAACACTAATAATTTGAAATCAATGGCATTCAATTTGATTGACATGCTATCATAAGAAAAGAAACAAAAGTAACACAAAGAGGTAGATAGATGAAAAATGAAACTAGAAGAAGAAGATTTAGAGAAATGAAAACAAAGAAGATATGAAATAAAGAAAACAAACGATAAACAAAGGATACATAACCTAATTCTAAAACTAAGTTTTGATACCAACTGATAAAGAACACGCTAGGAGACTCGCCTTAGAAATTCTTTATATGAATTGTTACTTTGCCTAAGAAAGTCTAGAAATCAAGTTAATGATTAAAATATTAGAGTCTTAAGGAAACTAAGTCCTTAAAACCCCAATCTTAAAGATGCCATAAAGGTTGATTACTCTTTTGATAAGTCTAATTTTGTATTCTACCAAGAAGACAAGAAAGCAAAGCACAATTTTGCCAAAACTCAATAATATTGATTGGAGATTCATTATTTCTCGTAATATAAGTATATGGTTTATATAGATCCTTACAAATAGAGTTTTCCTATATAAAAAAAGATTTTGTATTCCTAAATATTCCTAAATAAAGTCATATCTAAATAGTAAGTATATTATAGACAAGAAACTAAAATGGAAGAAAAAAAATACTTAAAAATATATTATAGTCAATAGACCTCTAATCTCTTGTAATGGATCTTAGGAAGGCTTGCTAACACCTTGATCTCCATCACTTTTCTTCTTCCTCACAAATTTTCTTTTCTCTCATTTTTCACTCTCTTGTTATTCTTAATTGATCCTTATAAGCTTACAATAATTTGAGAGGAGTTAGCATAAAACATTGATCATTAAGTACAAAGGAATAACGATTTTTTGTACCCATCATGTGTGACCTTTTTATAAAATTGCCATGTCAACCAAGCAAAATGTGACCCTCATGCATTGATGCAACATCACATAATCCTCATATTTGCTAATGAGAAAGGAAACTATCACTTGTTTATTAACCCTCACTTCCCTATAATCATTAAGCTAAGTGAGCATGTATGGTTTAGGATGTTTCATGGTATGCAATTCTAATTTATCTACCAATAATGTACAAGCAACTTTAGTACAACTACCTTTATTAATAATCAAAGTACATATCTTGCCTTTCACGTAGCATCTACTATGAAAAATTTGCTCATGTTACTTCTCATCATCATCTTTGTGTTATGCACTCAGTGCTCTTCTTGCAACTAATATGTCTTTATGAAAGAGTCCTTCAATCACAACATCTAAATAATACTAATGGTGACATTTCATTATCCCTTAAGCTAACAACTTTAATATCACCATTCTCTATCAAGATCATGGTCCTCTTATTTGGGCATTGAAAAGCAATATGCCCAAACCCTTGTCACTTAAAACACTTCACATCACATGATTTAAAAGGAGTTTTAGTTTTGATTTTACCCTTAAAAGTACTAATGAAATCTTTAGTTTTTGTCTCCTTCTATGGCTTTAAAATGACAATATTATCCTTCCAGTTATTCCTCCATGAAGAACTAGATTTATCCCCTTCAGATTTGAATAACTTCTCTACCTTAATGGCTTTATGTAAGAGTTTCTCTATCTTCACATAATTTTGTAACCCAACTATATTGATAATCTCCTTATTCAAGCCGCTAATGAACCTTGCCATGGTAGCCTCTTAATCATCCCCTATATTAGCTTGTATAAAGCTATCTCCATTTCCTTATAATAGTCATCCACACTTTTGGACCCTTGAACTAAATCCCTATAGTAGTGGTTAGGGATAAATTCCTTATGCATCACTAACTTCATGTCTTCTCATGTACGAATAGGCCTTTCTCTATACCTTTGTCAATTGATCACCAATTGATCCCACCATATGCTTGCATAATCTTTGAACTCTAAGATTGCTAATTTTACCTACTTTTCTTCAGAGTAGTAATGGCAATAAAAAACATATTAACCTTTTTTTTCCCACTCCAAGTATAGCTTTGGATCATTCTTGCCTTGAAAAGATAGTATTTTCATCTCGATGCTATTTAGTATGTTATCTCTTTTAGAAGTAACTTCCTTAGCTTTGTTGAAACTTGATTCTTTCTAATCAGAATAATCTTCTTCCTCTTCATCAATCACACGTCTTTTAGATGATTTCAAATTTGACGAGGATTTCATCTCATCCAACCTAGAATTCAACTTTCAAAACTACTCATTAATAACATTTATGAAAAGCCTCGTATTAATATGTTGAGCTTCTTCTTTACTAGTTATGTTTATAGCCAATAAAAACTTGTTAGAAATAAGAAAAAAATTTGTTCCTCACACAGTCCCTCATATGTTTGCACTCTAAAAGATGTTTATCATTCGTGCTTTACATAATTGTTGGCTTTTCTCGATAATGATCTCACTATTCTTGTCTTTTCCCTCTCAAGTTAGCCTTCTTTATGTTCTTAAAAGTGTCAAAATTAACATATCTCAAGAGTAATCAACAATTGGTAATAATCCTAAAAAATCAAAACTTTTAAGACTTAGTTGAGACAAATGAAAACACAATGAAATTTGATTAATACAACTAAGAAGATAAGAAAACTTCAAAAGAAGCAAATGACATATGAAAGAAAAATACTAGAACACAATGGATCAAAGACATAAAACACACTTTTACTTCATTTAAATTTTGGAGAATTGAATTGATTCACTTCACATGATAAAAATTCTTGAAATTTATATTTCTTTCCTTTTTTTTGAATTTAAAATTCTGCTTCTTTTTTCAATAAATATTAAACAAACACTTTGAGTTCAAATGATATGAATTCCAATAATGATAGTTTGAAACCTAATAATTTTAGAGAATTATGAACTTTATATATATAGAAACCCAACATCGATAGTTTCAAATCAATGGCATTTAATTTGATTGACACACAATGAAAAAAATAGAACAAACCAATAATAAGAAATAGGTAGATGAAAGATATAACTATAAATCAAAGATTTAAGAACAAAACAAAGAAAACATAACACAAAGATAAATGATAAACAAAAGATACAAAACTTAATTCTAGAACTGAGCTCTGAGACAAAGTGATAAAGAACCCATTAGGCAACTAACCTAGGAACCCTTTATATGATTTTTACTTTAACCAAGAAAGCTAGAAAATAAGTTGTTAATCGGATTAGAACTCTAAGGAAACTAAGTTCTTAAAACACCAGTCTTGAAGATGGCAAAGATTGATCACTCCCTTTAATAAGTATGAATTTTATATTATACCAAGAACACAAGAAAAACAAAGCATAAACTTGCTCAAAACTCAATATCATTCAAAACTTTGTTTAATCTTACACATTTTGGAGTTTATATAGGCATCTAAATCACTACTAATCTAAATAGGTATTGGCCTAGTGCACCAAAAAGGGGGCTAAATTGGTGGGAGATTAAAAATTTTTGAGGAAGGGTATGGAGATTAGATGAATAAGAAGGAGTAGAGAAATAGTACACAAGATGTTTATAATGGTTTGAGTGTTAACAAACCTTACATCCACTCTTTAATTCCTCACAATTAGGTATTTCACTCAACTAGAATGGTGTTTCCAAACTCACACCTAATTTATACAATTTGTATTTTATGGCTCATACATAACCCTTATAATTATTATTTTTGGACTCCCACACAAGCTCTCTCAATTTGTGTTTCTAGGCTCATACACAATCTTTACAAGAGTTTTGGAAGCTTAGACTAACTCTCAACCTAATTACAAAGGTGTTGAATGCTAACACCAAACAATCAATAATACATAAACAAGAATAAGAAGAATAAGTAGTAAATTGGCAAGAGTTTAGTTACAATAAATGACATTCTCTTGCAATTACATATGTTTAGTGGAGTATTTATAGCTCCCATCCACCAGAGAAACATTACTCATGAACTATCCCCAAATCTCCAAAGGAAGCTTGGCAAATTTTGCATTAAGTGTCTATCAGACAAAAGTCGCGATCATGATTGGCATTTCACTGTCATGATTTTTTAAATTACGTTAGGAAGCCTGAAATCATAGTAGAAAACCTCATTTTGTGTCTAACGGCTAGTTCATGTGTCCTTCACTCATTAGTCAATCAAGAAATAGTCTTTGTGTTTAACCAACCAACCAAAAGTTACGGTCGTGATCTAATTTCTTCTTGGGCTTGATAGAAATCGCGAATTCTTCTGTTTGGTGAGGTGACAACACTTTCTTGAGTCCTGGTCATGACAAGTGCTTTGCCTTTACAATTTTTGATATTCCAACAGTTATCTTGGACACTTAACATAATTTGGCTATAAACTTTGTTCCCTCCTATTTGGTATGAAATTTGTTATCGCGACTTTAGACGTGAACACCACTGCAATTCCTCTATAAGTCATTCAAGCAACCTTGGTTGAATCGTGGCTGTGAATTCATCCATGAATTGTTCTGGCCTAGCTCCATCCATCCTTATAGTAAGGATGCGATTGTGAGTTAGGGGATACTAACTGCGAATTTGGATGTCCTTCTCAAAGTTAGAGATTTTGATTACCATCCAACTTCCAATAAAGAAATATCTTATAAACTGTAAAACAACACTTAAACAAAACATTAGAACTAATCAATCCCCATTGTTAAGATCAAAAGAGACTTATGACTTAAGTTTGACAAACCTAGTCTAACAATCTCCCCCTTTTTGATTTTGAGAACTTAGATTGATCTTAAAGAAAGTTAAATGCTAGAGTTATGAAGTTGGAATAGTCATTGATCAAATAATCAAAGAATTCTAAGTTTGAAAGAGTAAAGCTTCTACAACTATTATTTTCCCTCAACTTATGCTTTCTTTATGCAAATTACTATTTTCTCTCCTAATATTATTCTCTCCCCTTTTAACAAGATCGAAAAGAGGATTAAGTTAAAAAAGTGAATGAAGTGCATAAATTAAGATAGAGTAAACATAAGGAGAAGATAAAAGAATAAATAGGAGCAATCACATAACATTTGAAGCAATGAATTACAAAACAAACACTTTTATATATTTAAACTGTGGGATCACAAGTTTTACAATCAAAGAAATAAAAGAAAGAACAAAATAAGAAATGGTAAAGACAATCTAGAAGATTGTAGAACTATCATCATCTCCAAAATTGTCAATGTCTTCATCTGCTCCTCCACTTTGAGCTTCATCACCCTCCTCAACCTTTTGACTAACCTCCTCTTTAGGTGTGTCCTCCCAATCCTTAAAATCTAGAAGATGGTAAGGAGTAGCACCTACTTTCTCCTAAAGATCCACTAGATCACTATGTAGGTGGGAACGAAGGAGAAATTGTCTCTTGATGATCCTCTTCATCTTGTCAAGCTTCTTATTGGTGAAGGCAAAAGTGATCTTGGTTTTCGGTTTAGATTGGGGAGGTGAAACAAGTTGTGCTCCTTCTTTAATGACTAGCCTTTTTCCTTTTGAGGCATAGGATGTTTCCAATTTCTTTGATCTAAAAGCACCCGATGTATAAGTATAAGAATCAGGGTGAATGGCTTTAGCATTGATGAGATAAGGTAAGTCTAAAAAGTTATGCAATGGCATGTTTTTTTTTTTTGTGAGGAACTTCTCATTTTCCTCATTAAGAGCACCCACATAATGGTAAATGGCAGTGACATGGGAATGAAGAAGAAACTTACTTTCGGGCTTTGTGCTCATGTGGATCAATTGATCCACAAGGTAGCAGTTTATCTAAATTGGTTTGTTCTTAGTGAGGTAAAAGAGAAAAGCAAGGTTTTTTGTGAAACCTACTTATTACCATCACCCCTTGCGTTGACAGAAAAAATGATGATACGATGAAGGAGCCAGTTTGGGAGGATTCAAATGTATTTGGTGAAGGAGGTCTTGGGGTTGTGTTTGATCTTGTTGGGAATTTAAGACCAAAACTCCGAATAGATAATATTAAGAGCGAAAATGATGAAAGAAATGTCCTCTCCAACTTGAAGATTAAAAAGGTTTGAAATTTCTTCGAATGTAATGAAAAAAGGATCCCCAAAGGCTCGAAATACTAACCCATATTTGCTGGCATGAGATTTTGCTCTTTTGCTCAAGGTTACGGTACACATGAATTCGCACACTATCTCTTCATAACTGGGGTCATTATGAAAAATGAACTCATTCTATCCCAAGTTTAAAAGAAATGTGTGGATCTCATCCTTGATGCCTACTGACTCAAGGAGGAATGTAGAAGGGATTTTGTTAGGTTGAATAATCTTTGAGGAGTTCGCCTTGTATCTATCCTTCTCCTCCTTACTTATCCCTTTCATCGTAAGTATAGTAGGTCATCCAAAAGGTTGTACTACTGCCTTGCCTTTTTTTGCTCTTGAGGCTTTCTTGGCCATTGTAGGAGAGGAAAGATTATAAGATGTTTAAGAGTAAGGAAGAAGAGAGATGAAGGTTTCTAGTAAGAATGACAAGAAATACTATTTTAATGGTTTATATAGGCTAGGAAAGGGTTTGAAAATAGCCATAAATGGTCAGAAATACATTAAATGAATGAGTGTTGTTGGTTGGCAATCAAATCACTTAAATGCATGGCAGTTACTCAAATTTGCGATCGCAAATTGTATTTCATGACCGCTAATTATGAAATTTGTGAGTAACGAATAAAAAATCCTTAGGAACTGATGTGGTCAATAGTTAAAACATTTGAAATTTAAATAAATTAGCGGTAGGGAATGAAAGTATCAACCACGAATTGATGTTTGATAGATGAATGACAAGTACCTATAAATTGTGACCGTGAATCAAGGAGTAGCAACTGCGAATTACAAGGCAGAAAGATGATTAAGAAAAGATAAGATTTGACTTTTTAAGATGTGATCCATTTAATGTATTGATGTTTAATTCATGCAAATTGGCATAGAGAGACGCAATTGAACATAAAATTAAGACATCTAAAGAAATAAATGACACATACATCACACATAGCAATCATTGAATAAGGAATAATGCATTGCACAAAAAGCATTCCAGAAAGATTCACATTTCACTTCAGGGAGCTTCCATTAAGCATTCCCAACACTCTCTTAATAAAGTTCATCCTTTCTTCATTAAAAGGTCTTGTGAAAACATCTACAAGTTGATAATTAGTGTTTATAAATTCTAACACTACATCACCATTTTAGACATGATCTTTAAGGAAATGATGTCTAATGTCTATATGCTTTCTCCTAGAATGTTAGATGAGATTCTTTGAAAGATTTATTGCACTAGTGTTGTCACATTTGATGGAAATGTGATCAACAACTTTGCCATGATCCTTCAATTGTTGTTTCATCCAAAGGACTTCAGTGCAACAATAACCCGTAGCTACATATTTAGCTTTAACAATGGTTAGGGCAATCAAAACTTGCTTATTACTAAATCAAGACACTAAGCATTCTCCTATGAATTGACAAGTTTCAAAAGTCCTCTTTCTATCTAGAAGACTACAAGCATAATTTGCATATGAATAACCTATGAGACTAAATGAAAAATCTCCAGGATACCATAAACCTAGATGCAATATGCCATGTAAATATTTGAAAATTATTTTAACAACATTGAAATGAGATTATTTCAGGAAAGATTGAAACCTAGTATACATGCATACACTAAACTTTATATCAGGTCTAGATGCAGTAAGATAAAATAGAGGACCAATCATACCTTGATATCTCTTCTCATTTACCGACTTACCCGATTCATCCTTGTCTAACTTGATGGTAGCACTTATTGGTGTTTTTGCTTCTTTACATCATTCCATGCCAAATTTCTTGAGTATGTCCTTTGTGTATTTGGCTTGGTTAATGAAGATCCCTTCTTTGTTTAGCTTGATTAGTAGGCCAAGGAAAAATTTAAGTTCTCCCATCATGCTCATTTGAAATTTTCTAGTCATACATTGAGCAAAATCCTTACAAAGAGATTCATTAGTAAAACTAAAGATGATATCCAACATATAATTGCATTATTAGTGTATCATGATTATGCCTTTTAACAAATAAAATTATGTCAACCTTCCCTTTTTCAAAATCATTTTCAAAATGAATGAACTTAGCCTTTCATACTGAGCTTTTGGAGTTTGTTTTAAACCATAAAATGCTTTATTCAACTTAAAAACATGGTTTGGAAAGATATGAGACTCAAAAACAGGAGGTTGTCTAACATAAACTTCCTCCTCAATGTCTCTATTTAAAAAAGCACTCTTAACATCCATTTGAAAAAGTTTAAAATTCATGTGGCATGCATAAGATAAAAGAATCATAATGGCCTCTAATCTTGCTATGGGGGCATAGGTTTCATCATCATCAATTCCTTCCTCTTGGTTATAACCCTTAGCTACCAATCTAGCTTTATTTCTAGTGATGAGCCTTTACTCATCTAACTTATTCCTAAATACCTATTTGCAACCTACAATAAGGTGTTCCTTAGACCTAGAAACAAGTTCCCACACATTGTTTCTCTCAAATTGGTTGAGTTCCTCTTGCATAGCAATCACCCAACTCTCATCATCAAGAGCCTCATCAATAGATTTTGGCTCAAATTGAGTAAGAAAAGCAAGACTATTATCTAAAGTATTGAATTGAGATCTAGTACTTACACCCTTAGATGTATCAGCAATGATTATGTCCTTAGGGTGATGCTTGGAGAATCTTTAATCCTTAGGAAGATCTTGGTTTGGTGTTTCACTTGTTGATGTTGAGGTTCTTTTTATCTTTTCTTGATGACTTCTCCTCATCATGATCTTTATCCAATCCTCTTGTAGTAAGCTCCAATTCCAATTTCTCAAAATCACTAACAAGATCATCAACAAGATAACTTTTCGCAAGATCAAGCTTACTAGATTCATGAAACACAATATTCATGGATTTTTTAACAACCATTGAACTCTTATTGAAGACCCTATAGGTTTGCTAGTGGTGGAATAACCTAGACAAATACATTCATTTGTTTTTTAGTCAAAATTTTCAAGATTATCCTAAGAAAATACCTTCATCCAAATACTCTTAGGCATGACAACTTAGGTTTTCAACCATTCCAAAGCTCATAAGAAGTTTTATTAAGAATGAGTCTTTTAAAAACTTGATTTGCAATATAACACGAAGTATTGATAGCTTCAGCCTAAAAGTGATTAGGCAATGAATACTCATTTAGCATAGTTTTATCCATATCTACTAGTGTCCTATTTTTTCTCTCTATGACACCATTTTGTTGTGATGTTCTAAGAGTTGAAAAGTTATGAAAAATCTCATTCTCTATGCAATAAGATTCAAAAGGTTCATTTTGAAATTCTTTTCCATGGTCACTTTTTATAGAAGAAATGAAGTAATCCTTTTTCATTTTGAATCCTTTTTGTAAAACTTTTAAAAATATCAAAGGTATCATGCTTATGAGCTAGAAAGGATACCCAAGTAAACCTAGAGTAGTCATTAACTAAGACTAGTGCATAATGTTTTCCACCTAAACTAGCACTCCTAATAGGTCCTATCAAGTCCATATGAATTAATTGAAAAGGTCTAGATGTACTTACAATATTCTTTGCATGGAAGGAAGATTAATGTTGCTTTCACATTTGGCAATGACCACATGTCTTGTCTCTAAAGAACTTTAGCTTAGAAAGACCTTTCACTAGCTTCCCTTTCGATAAGCTTTGCAAGAGCTCTATGCTAACATGTCTAAGTTTTCTATGCTAAAGCCAAGCTTTATTGCTAAAAGACATAAAACATTTAAAGGATTAGTTAGCCAAATTGTCTAAGTCAATTAGATAGGTATTGCCCTTCCTCTCACCCCTGAAGACTACCTTTTTATCTATCAAGGTGGTAACTCAGCATTCTCTAGGGTCAAAGGTAACTTTATTATCCTTATCACACAATTGACTTATACTAAGCAAGTTATGTTATAAGCCATCCACAAGTAAAACATTATTAATAAGAGAATCACCATTCTTACTAATGGTGCCAATGTCAATTACCTTACCCTTCGCATTGTTTCTAAATGTGACATTGTTACCCTTATTTTCCTTTAGGGCCATGAATAACTTCTTATTGCCTATCATATACCTTAAGCATCAGCTATCCACATGCCAATCATTTGCTTCATTGGTGGCTGCCAAACAATCTTACTTAACACAAGTAAATCATTTTTACTTTGGTACCTAAGCATACTTGGGTCATAAGGGGTTAGGTTTAGAAGGATCCTCCAACTTGAAGTTTGCCTTCCTAATATAACAATAAATGTTTATGTGACCAAATCTCATGCAATAGTGGCATTAGAGTCTAGACTTATGAGTCTTTCTCCTATACATTCCTTTGGTATGAGTAGAGGGTTTTCTCATACAACATGATATGAATGTGAACATGAACATGAATGAATAGGTGTAAAAGTAAATTTTATGTGTGTGTTTGAGTGAGCATGCTTTTTATTGTAAATGTATGCATGATTGGCCTTCCTAGAAATAGGTCTTAAGCCTTGTTGCACCTTACCTTTGCCCTTAGGCAATGGTGGTTTAGTGCTTTTAGCACTTTTCCTTCCAACCACCTCAATACTTGATATTTGAGTTGTTAATGCTCTAATAAATGTTATGAGTGAAGGTGCAAAAGAAGAGGCTCCATTGAAGCCTAGACCGTGTCTAACTATAGGAGGTCTTTGTGATACAATAAGTGGATCCAAAGCTTCATTTCCCTTGTGGAACTTAGAAATAGAGTTTCTAAGTTCAATGACTTCACCCTTCAAGGAGTCATTTTCTTTTCTCAATAAGGTTAGGGATGAAGATGACTTAGATAGACTCTCTATAAACTTCTTGAGCTTTTCATTTGAAGCCCTCAATTCAGTTACATGACATTTAAACTCATCCTCTAATTTGGTACATGTCTTCTTGTAAGATTTCATTTATGACTTATCTTTGTCATATTTCAAAGTGAGAGCTTCTAAAAGCTCATCATCTACATCATCTAACTCATCAAATTCTGCATAAAAGTGAGGTGAAGAGCTTACCTCATTTGATGAATCTCCTTGAGCCATGAAGCATAAGTTTGTAACCTCTACCTCTTCCTCTTCCTCTTCTTCTCCCTCTTCTTCACTTAAGCTATCATCCCAAGTGGCTTTGAAGTTTTTCCTCTTCTCTTTGTCTTTTTCCTCTTCACTTAAGGCCACTTCAATTTCCTTCTCCTTTGATGAAGACTTGAGTGCTAAGTCCTTTTTTCTGGTTTTTCTGATTTATCTCCTTATCCTCTCATCTTTTTCATTTCTTCAGCCTTCTTCAAGGCTATCTCATGAGTTAAGTGCTTGCCTATTAGAACATCAGTTAACACCTTTCTTATCTCCGGATTGGACTCTTGGATACTACAAACCCTAGCACCAAACTTTTCAAGAGGTAAAGTTTTAAGAATTTTTTAATTTACCTTATGATTGGTGAGAATTCTCCCAAACTTATTCATGTTTGTAATAATTGCAAGAAGCCTATTTATCATATCCATGATGCTTTCATTCTCTTTCATAATAAATAGCTCCCACTCTGTCACATACATTTTGAGTCGGCTGGATTTCAACACGGTAGTGTCATCATGGTAGTTTTCTAAGGCCTTCCAAATCCCATGAGTTGTAAGACAATGTTGGACCCTTACAATTTTTTCTCTTGAGACAAAACTTAGAAGGATTATTATAGCCCTTTTGTTTCTGCCATTAGATCTCCTATGAGCTTCAACCTACTCCTCTCTAGGGATCAATTCCTTACTTCCATCCACTACCTTTGTAGGTAGTTTCACTTCTTTGCTACAATATCCCAGAGGTCTACCACATCACTATTTAAGTAAATTTTCATCTTATACTTCCAATGAGTATAATCTGCTCCATCGAAATATGACTTGAGGTGGGTGTGGATTCCTTCTTGTGTCATGATCTTTTCTCATGCAATTAAGCTTTAAAGTGAGACTTGGCTCTGATACCACTTGTTGGCCTAGTGCACCAAGAAGGGGGGTTGAATTGGTGGGAGATTAAAAATTCTGAAGGAAGGGTATAGAGATTAGATGAATAAGAAAGAGTAGAGAAATAGTACACAAGATGATTATATTGGTTTGAGTGTTAACAAATTATACATTCACTCCCTAATTCTTCATAATTGCTTATTTCACTCAACTAGAATGGTATTTCTAGAGTCACATCTAACTTATGTAATTCGTGTTTTATGGCTTACACACAACCCTTATAATTAGTGTTTTTAGGCTCATGCACAACCTCTCTCAATTTGTGTTTCTAAACTCATACACAACCTTTACAAGAGTTTTGGAAGCTTAGCCTAACTCTTAGCCTAATCACAAAGGTATTTAATGCTAACAATAAACAATCAATAACACATAAACAAGAATAACAAGAATGAGTAGCAAATTGGCAAGAGTTTGGTTACAATAAATGAAATTCTCTTGTAATTACATCTGTTTGGTGGAGTATTTCTAGCCAACATCCACTAATGAGACATTACTTACAAACAATCCCTAAATATCCAAAGGAAGCTAGGCAGATTTTGCATTAAATGCTTGTTAGACAAAAGTCACGGTTGTGACTGGCATTTCGCAGTCGTGATTTTCTAAATTATGTTGGAAAGCTTGAAATCGAGGCAGAGAACTTTATTTTGTGTCTAACGGCTAGTTCATGTGTTCTTCACTCATTGGTCAGTCAAGAAATATAGTCATTGTGTTTGACCAACCAATCAAAAATTGTTATCGAGATTTAATTTCTTCTTAGGTGCTATAGAGACTGCAAATTTTTCTGTTTGGTGAGTAGACATGACTTTCTTGAGTTGCGATCGTGACAGATGCTTCACTCTCGTGATTTTTTATATTCCAACAATTGACTTGGACACTTGGCGTAATTTGGTTGCAAACTTGGTTCCCTCCTATTTGGCATGAAATCCATGGTGCGACTTTAGACGTGAACACCACCATGAATTCCTCTGTAAGTCATTCAAGCAATCCTTGGTTGAAACGCAGCTATGAATTCATTCGCAAATTCTTTTGCCCTAGCTCCATCCATCCTTATAGTAAGGTCATGGTCGCGAGTTAAGGGATACTGACCGCAAATTTGGATGTTCTTCTCAAAGTTGGAGATTTAGATTTTCATCCAACTTCTAATCAAGAAATACTTATAAACTACAAAACAACACTTAAACAAAACATTAGAACAAATCAATCTTCATTGTCAAGATCAAAGAGGCCTGTAACTTAGGTTTGACCAACCTAGTCCAATAATAGGAAAAGAGAAGAATAATTCTAGGATTTTTCCTAAACAAAAGGGGGTTTATTTCTTTTTAAAACTCCATCTAATATTCCTAAACTAGAATAAATACTTTTAAACAAGAGACAAGTAAAATCCTAAACCAAGATGGATATTGTAGATGGCTAACAAATAAAAAAAGTCTCATCTCATTGAGATGCACGCCTACAACATACTGTCGTGCATGTGTGTGATTCCAAATAGATTGTTACGATTCCATGATGCATAACTGTGCTTCATTGCCATCTGTTTTCAACTTCTCATGTTAGAATGGAACTCCATGAGGCATGACAGTGTGTTTTGGCCATGCATTTGTAATGTACTTTGCCCCATCAAGACACGACTATGTGTTTTATGGAGAGTGACTATATGCCACGTGTCTTCCTTTAAATAAGTCATTTTTTACCTTGTAGTTTTCCTCTTGATGTTTGTTACATGCAATTAAATTACATAGAGCTTGTTTTCAACTTGAAGGTCCACTAATTTCCCCTCTATCATCTTTAAAACAAAGATAGGTAATTAATCTTAGCATTGCATTGACATCTTTAATCAAAATCTCTTTCTCTTGCATCTTCATAATTGGTCTTTATAAAGCCTCTTTCATCCTTTTAGTCCTTGCTCTAGTCATTGGGCCTTCAATGCATTGTAATGGATTTTGGGAATACTTGGGAATGTCTTGGCTAGCACCTTGATTTCCATCATATATATTGACAAAAAAGATCCCAATTAAATTATTTAAAGAAAAATAAGTTACCTTTTATTAGTTGAGAAAAAAGTATAACTAAATATCATTTGAATTAAATATTTTAGATAGAAAAATAACAAAATATCAATTAATATATATAATTAATTTTGATCTTAGAAACTACTTATAATAAGTACTTGTTATTTGTTAAGCTGAGTTAAAAAATTATTTATGTTACTATTTATCAAATTAATATTTTGACAAATAAGTGATTAACAGTTATATATTATTGTCAAAATATATTACTTAATTAAAAAACTATAAAATGACTAACTAAAAAGAAAAAATAAAAAAAGTAAAATACACAATGAAATAATAAAATCTATAAAAAAAATTAATTAATTATATATATTAAATGATAACAAAAATTTTATAAAAATTAATGAGAGTTATTTTAGAGTAATGAGTTTTTTCATTCATAAATCATCATATGATATTTGTATTATCTCTATAATCTAGAATATCAATATAAAATTGATTTTCAACACAATTAATAATTACACATTGACTTATCCCTAAAATTATGGCATTATTATAATTTTTTATGATTCTACATCTTTGTTAGTTATGGAAAATCTCACTTGATAAGGTGTTATAACACTATGAGAACTAAAATTTATATAATATATTATATCAGATTTGAGAAACAATCGATAACATACCACCATTAAACTAATTAATCTCATATCATAAAACTCTTATAAAGAAAAGAATAATTATTATCATAACCAAAAAAAAAAAAAAAGAACAAAACTCTCATTGTAAGAGAAAAATAAATAAAGTCTCAAAAATAAGAGACAAAAAAATTTAACAAAATATGATAATTTTATCCTTTCACAGTGAAAACTAAAAAAATAAATAAATAAAGAGAAAGGAGCTACTCTCAATAAAATATAACGCAATACTAAAAAAAAAATTGTACTCAATTAAGGAGACTTTTGGCTTCTTTCTGCACCTTCAAGTAGAGGTTGGCTTGGTCCAGTTTGGTCTGGGGTTTTGAAAAATCCCAAAATCAGATTGAAATCTTGGTCCCTGAAAAATAGAAGGATTAAAATTGGACCGATTGTTTTAAAGAATTAGAGCTGAATTGAACCCTGTTTGGTTTTGTTCGATTCTTTAATGCTATTCAATTTTTCATTTTTAGTTCAATTTCAGTTCAGTCCCAAATTTTTTAAAATAAATTTCATAATTATAATTATTTTAACCTATTTTATTCATATAAACTATACTTTTAAATATTGTAGAATATATTATAACATAAAATTGTTTATTTTGAATTAATAAAATTAATAAAAATATAACTTTATAATTATAAAAAATTATTTTAAGTAATATACTATATTTAATGTTTAATTTCTATATTTTTATTTAAAAATATAACATATACATGTATTAAATTAATATATAATCATAAAATTATATATATAATCAGTTCTTCGGTTTGATTCAGTTGATATGGTTTTTGTCTGATATTTAAAGAAAGATTGAAATTAAATTGATTTTAAATTAATATTAGTTCGATTCTAATTTGATCTTGATCATTCTTTTCTATTTTTATTTCAATATTTATTTTGATTTAGTTTTCAATTTAGTTCGGAAAAATTTGAGCAGCATGCTCAGCCTACCACCAAGTGCTCGCCGTATTGTCTATGTGTTCTATTCACTTGGATATGTAAAATGGTTGTATAATTGGGTAATTTTGTAGTTGCAATGGGCATGCTTAGCATTATTGTGCCAATGACAGATTTTAGAATAAAAATTTTAAAAATTTCTTAGCTAGATGGTAATAGATTTTTTTAAATATAGATTTTGTTAGTTAAAATTAATTTTTTAAAAAAATGTTATCAATGCTTATTAAATTAGATTGACAATATATACATATACTATTTTTACGAATAATTAAAAATATTTTTCAGAACCTAAAAATGTTATAGTTTAATATATAAGTATAATTTTTATAATAACTAGGCTAAACATAGATATTAAATGTTACATCAAGATAATAAATTATTAAAAATATAAAATAATAAAAACAAAATAAGCATGAAGTAATCAAGTTAAATAATTTCAAATTCTAAAGAAAAAATAATTCATGAAAATTATATTATAAAATCCTAGTCATCTTTTTTTCTCTGAAAACTTTCTTTTTAAAAAAATCACATTTTCTATTTGTTTTCCTCATTTCCTTTAATAAAGTAGATTATTTTACTCTATTTGTTAGTTTTTATTTTATTTTATCTCTCTTTTGAGAGTTTTTATTTTATATTTATTATTTTGTCTCTCTTAATTAGAGTTTTTGTCTTTTTTTTTAGAGTTTTAATGGTTTGATGTTTATTTCCTTTAATAAAGTAGATTATTTTACCCTATTTATTATTTTTTTTTATTTTATTTCTCTTTTAAGAGTTTTTATTTTAGATTTATTATTTTGTCTCTTTTAATGAGAGTTTCTGTCTTTTTTTTTTTTTTAGAGTTTTATGGTTTGATGTTCATTGTTTAGTAATACATAATGATATATTATTGAATATTATCTCTCAAATTTGTTCTAGCATACAATATACATTTTAGTTCACAACATATTATAACACTATATCTGGTGAGAATCTCTATAATTAATAAATATGCAGAGTTATCAAAGAAATTTATGATAAAAATAAAATTATGATTTCAGAGCAAAGTGAATGCACAATTATTAATAATGTTGAGATCGATTTCATATTAATATTCTAGATTATAAGTTTTTGTACATATCCTATGACTATTTATAAATAAAAATGTCTTTCATTGTTCAATTAAAAGTTAATTACATATTTTACAAATGTGAGGGTGAGTGATAAATAAAAAAATCTATAGGCTTTGTCCGTTCTAATTATTTTATATTAGTTTGTTTCTTTCTATTGGACTCCTTTCATGTTACGTAGGTATTTTTAAATTTCCCAAGAAGATCCTTGATTTGTTCTTTTTGGCTTCGTTAGCATACTGTCATGGACTATCCTTAATTTATTAATTCCCATGTGTTGTGCATATTTGGGGACAAAATTACCTAGATACGTTAATGGGCATGTTTTCAGAAATAAATATTATTATATTGACATCTGACTAACTTAATAAGGTAGCATTAGTTTAACCTAATATTATGTAGACATTAACACTCTTGATTTGTTTTGATATGTTTTTTTTCCCTTTTCTTTAAAAAAAAAAATATTTTTTAATTTTAATGTCTCGATTTAATTCTCTCATTTTTATAATTTATTTATTTAAAAAAAAAAGGAGGTTGCCCTAGGTGAACCTTCACAACACAGTACCTGTCCTATTCGATCTGAGTTCATATATATGCCTTTTTTTTTTTTTTTTTTTTTTTGTTAGAAGGGCACTGCAAGCCCACCGACACTGTCTCCATCTACCAAAAACCAAAATATATTATCTGTTCACACTCTTGGCTACTGGTTAATCTAGACATCATGGCTAGCTGTTGCTTAATAATATTCCGTTTTCCTCATCTCCCACAAAACTAAAATATATAATTTCGTGTTCACACTATGGAACCTAATCTTGCAATGTAAATTATGGGTAGTTTATTTCAATAATTACTAAATTATAATCAAAATTTTAAAGTGATTATTGAAGATTGATTTTATTTAATAAACTTCAAAAAGGATTTTATTTAATAAACTTCAAAAAGACTCTGACACTCAAGTTAGTAAAAAGCCTAGACTAATAAGTTAGAGATACTATAAATTTCTATGATAGTATTTTCTTTTCGCTTTTTAAAACTGTATTAAAATCTTTTAGAACAAACAGTTTTTTAAAATCTTTTATAATAAACAGTTTTATCTTAAATTAATTATATTAATTATATTTAAATTCAAAATTCAAATTTAAAATCTATTATTATTTGCTAACATAGCTATTATATAATAATTATCATACATATTATAAAAATACTTGTCAAATCTATATCAACTGCAATTTAAAAAATAAATGAAAATAAATCATTTATTGATATTATTTAAAAATATCAATAAAATACTGATATTTTTTTTATTTTTAAAAAATTAGAGATGATTATCAATTTCATAATTAAAAACATAATCTTACCAAAGTAAAGTGACAACTATAAATAATATAGACTTCTTACCATTAATTTTCAGATTATGTATACTTGATACTAATTTAACTAACTTTAGATGAAATAATTTATTTTAAGAATTTGAGTACAATTGTAAAGACGCGAAAAAATTTAACTTTTGGTTTGTCATGAAACCAAGAGAAAAGATAGGGCTAGAATTGAAATTTAAGAAAACGAAATTGATGAGGATGCAACTCACTCACTAGTGACTAGTCACTGTCAATTTAAAATCTTAATATGGATTGTTATGATGGGTTTAATAATTAAATTTACTTCTAACTTTATAATTATGGTATGCTTCAATTAGATTTTGAAGATGAAAGCCTACTTCTTACAAATGGATAGGAATCTTCATCAACTTGCATTGTATTTGCCCCTAGAAATAAGCTTATCCTACAACAACATACAACTCCACTGGTGTCTTAATCACGGAAGGGAAGACAAATTAGAGGCAAACATATGCCTAATGGTGGTGTTTATATAGATGTGGAGCCTTAGACCAGGCATCAAATGACCAAGAAGGACAACCTGTAGTTTTCACATTAATTGAAAGAAACACGTGGTTTCGTTTTTCTTATTTTTAACAGAATAATTATAGGTGTACAAGAAACTCGGTTAGCCCCTCTATATTGGATCAATAGTCAATGGCACCGTACCAAATCTGAAATTTCTTGCCGTAAATTTTGACTCCTTTCAGAGTTTAATTGTGTGTCCGCCTCTATATTCATCCCTTGCTAATTAAGCAAATGATACATAAAGAAATGAAATAATTACCATAAATATATTTAATTAAATTATTTTTTATTTTACAAAATTATAATTAGTCATTCCTATTATTGTTTCGTTTAAGGATGACAATGTAGGAGAGATTCATCACTATGTGGAAATCCACCTCAAAGAAAGAGAATTTCTATTTTTTTTTCCCTATGGGTAGAGGTGGCGATTACATCTCCGTCTTGTGGATCTCCATAGAGACCCCAAAGTAGACCTCCATGAAGATTCAAAAAAATTAAATGTATTTTTGTAAGTTTTGATATATATATATATATATATGTGTGTGTGTGTGTGTGTGCGTGTGTGCGCGTGTGTGTGTGTGTAACTATATATTTTTGTATATCTATTAGTTTATAGCATAAAATATTTTTATTATAAAATTTAATAAATTATATTTTTCTAAAAAATAATTTTAAAATAATAGAAATTATAAAAATGGTCCCATGGGATGGGAAATCCCTACAAAGGTGGAAACGAGGTAAATTCCCCCTGTCAGAAGGGTGGAGCAGGGGATGGAGATAACTAGGGGTGAGCAAAACCGAACCGAAACCGAAAAACCGAACCGAATTGAAGAAATTTGGTGTATTTGGTTCGGTTTGAAAATAAATTCGGTTCGGTTCGGTTGAAATAATAGAGAAATTTGGTCTATTCGGTTTGGTTCGGTTTCAACCACAAAAAACCGAAAAAACCGAACTCTTAAACGACGCTGTTTTGATAAGTATATATATATATATGTATAACACATCTGCCCTAATTT
>CATIWR010348499.1:0-42685 GCA_949677035.1 Omphalea diandra
TATATATATATATATATATATACACACACATACCCACACACACACACACCTATGGGTGTGTGTGTATAATAGTTTTAGGTTTGTGCGATGCACGATTTTGATAGAGTAAGAAATTTTTTAGTTAAATTTTTATTATTTAAAGAATATATTGAGATATATGATATTTATTTTTTCTTCTTATAAGTATTTATTGTGTATACTATTCTCTTATTTTCTTATTAGTTCTATTGTAAATAACATGCATATAGTTTAATGATACTTTCATTATTTTTTATTTTTATTTTATTTTAATAGACATATCATTTGATCTTTTTATTTGTGTTATTATTATATTTTATTTTAATGCTTTTGTTGTTTGAGGTATAGATTAATATTTTATTTAATTAAATTGATATTTTTGTGGATCATATATTTTTAACAAAATTAAGATTTGATTTTTTTTTTTTATGTTTTTTATGTATTGAAATCTTCTCTATTTAAGTGATTAGGCTTATGTCTCACAATTAAAATTGTACATTAATATTGTAGTCTTTATTATTATTATTATTATTATTATTTATGAAGATATATTTGTTTTATTATTTGACAATGAAAAAAAAGTTATATAAAATATTGATTTATTATTAAATAAATTACATGTATATGTTATGTTACATTACTTACTTATTTAACAGTTGTTTGTCTTAAGAAATTGATCATATGTTTATTATCTCCAACAGTGCAATAATGTTCCTTATTAGCAACTACACTAAAATATTTGATCAAATAAATTTTTCCTTCTTTCAACCATCCTTAAAATTGAGCTACTATTATGACAATATGCATGTAGTTTACATATGTTGAAGTTAGGAAGGGAATTAATATATGATATAATAAAAAATGAAAATGCCAAACTATTTTTTTCAACTTTTACAGTAAAAAAATATGGTTGTCTACCTTTCGCATTAAAAAGAACCATCTCGATTTTGTTCAAGCTTTAATTTTGAAATTAGTTTCTCAAGAACTCGATATTCTCACATTCATTCTCCAGTCATCCTTGTTGGAATTCAAATTCTTAATTTGGGAGTATTATTATTAACTTTTTGTTTGTAAGTCATCTCCTATTAAGAATGAAAAAAAATTTATTGAAATAAGTATATAATTTTGATTTGTTTTGAATATAGAAGCCAAAGACATAGAGTAGATAAAACCTCATAATGTTCAATGTAACATATTATTAAATAAAAAATTGTGAAGTAGAAAAGATAACTGAGTATGGTCTTTTTCATAAAATTTATATTTTATGTAGAGTATACGCTTATAAATATGTTACAAATGTCATTAAATTTTTAAATGGATTCATATTGAACATTAAAATGTAGAGAATAAAATAATATTTGACATAATTTATGCATAGATGTATTTGGCATTAATGTAATATTTTAAATACTATAACTGATAATTAAGTTTAAATAGTGACCATTTGTTATATTTTGGAGGTTGAAATAATTTATAATATAATATATGACATAAATTATGAATGAATTTAATTGTCATAAATTTATAGTTAAAAATGTAGTTGTGTTACCTTTTCATCTAGAAAAACCATCTCGGTGCAGGTGAAACTTCGATTTTAAAACTGATATTCAATAATCTCGACACCCTTACTTTAATTTTTCAGTCATCTTTCTCATAATTTAAATTATCGATTAAGGAGTATCGTTAGTTTTTTTTTTTTTTTTTTTTTTTTTATAAGTGATCTCCTATTAAAAATGAAAATGAATAATTGAAATAAGTAACTAATTTTGATTCATTATGAATATGAAGACCAAAAAAATAGAGTAGATAAAACCTTATGATGTTTGACATTACGTGTTTGATGAAAATAGGAAACCAAAACACAAATTGTGAAATATAAAGGGTGAAGTAGAAAGAAAGTAATTATAGTTTTCTTCATAAAATTTGTACTATATATAAAGTTTGTGTTAATAAATATAGTATAAATGTCATTAAATTTTGTAATTGACTAAAGACTCAATGTTATTAAATTTTGTAATTGACTAAAGACTCAATATTTTTTCATATTCACATTGAACATTAAAATATAAATAAATGCATTTGACATTAATGTAGTATTTTAATAATATAATTGTCAATAAGTTTTAAATAGTGCTGATTATTCATATTTTGGATGTTTAAATAATTTATAAAATAATATGTAAATGAATGCATTGTAGTTATATTTTCAGGTAATAAAATAATTTCTAATATAATTCATGGCATAACTTGTGAATGATAGAAAGGGTGATAGGAGTTTGTCAATAATTATATTTGGTATTAACATGGAATTTTAAATATTATAATTGTCAATAAATATTAAATAACAATCATTAAATATATTTCTGATATAATTTATGTAAGTAATTGTATTTAGCATTAATTTTGTATTTTAAATATTATATTTATCAATAAATTTTAAATAGTGATTATTAATTTTATTAATTATGAATGAATTTAATTAAATTTTCATTAATGAATAATTTTTGAAATTAAAATACAGTGAATAATTTATATTAAGAAGCATTAAGAAAAGGAGAAATGTTACTTGTCATCTTCTTACGAAGCCACTTGTCAATATTTATGAGTTTATATATATATATATGGTGAATAACCTGCATCATATTTCTAAAGGATATTTTAGTAGTAAATGTTTGAGTATTTCTAGTGTTTGAATTTGGGGAAAGCCCCATATTAATTGGTGTTTTTTAATTGCTTAGTTACCAAATGAATCTTACCCTCCCTGCGGCACAAATATAGGCTTGATTCTATTTTCACCTAAATTAAGAAAATTTAATTAATATAATTGAAATAATTAATTTTATTTATATTTAATATACTCTTACATTAAATAAGATACTTCATATTATTTTAATTATAATTGAATTATAGTTCATATTTACTAACAATAAGATATATTTAGAAAATTAAAAAATTAATTATATATTTTTTTAAAAAAAGTGAATATAATTTAGGATAGATGTAAAGTGAAAACAAGTTTATTTTTATGAGATGAATGAAGTACAATTGAGTCTTTTTTCAGATATATTTTTTATTTTATTTTTAACAAAAATCTAAATTTCATTTTTTTAATTTACCCTCATATTGGATTTTGGTGATTGAGAAATGGATGAAAGATCATTTTGATCCATAAACTTTTTTTAAAAATTTCATTTAAAATCAAAATAAATTTTCAAAAAATTCAGTTAAATTCAAAATGACTAAAAATTATATAAATTATATTTAATTTTGTTTGATTCAATTTTAAATATACAAAAATCAAACCAAATTATATATATATATATATATATATAATATTATTTAATTTAAAAATGATTAACATCAAGTTGAACTAATTTCATTTTAATTTTATTTAATCTATAAAATTTTTTATTTTAAACCAAATTTAAAAATAAAATCTTTTCAATTTCTTAATTTATATATAAAAGATTATTAATTTATAGTAAAAATCAAACTCGTCGAACCCAGTGAATTGATGGCAACCCTATCCGAGTTGCATTCATTTTTTCAGCCTTCTTGCAGCCGACATGATGTCACTAATTGGTATGTATTAACAAATATTGGATGTGTATATTATCTAATTATTTGTTCTACCCGCACATCATGCGACTTTTTAATATTATTTAATAATATAAGTTTTAAAATATGTAACAGTTAAATATTTTTCTCGACTCTATAATGAGCAGTCAAAAAATATTATCAAAATTTATTATTAAATACCATCAATTTATAATTCAATAATAAAAAACTTAGACAATAAATTTTTTAAATAATACAATAATAATAGTTAATTATCATTTTCATGTACATATTAAATAGCTGAATCTTATTTCTTATAAATAATTAAATTAGTTTTTTCTATGAGGATTGATCATTTATTTGAGTTTATAAGAAATTAAAAATAAAATAATTGCACAAGTATACATGTAAACTAAAAAAAAGTCAAAAAATTGTAAAAAATTTTACTGTTACCAAAAACACCAATATTATGCTAAAGTGGAAAGATTATTATTTATATGGAAAAATGTTTGAATAATATTTTATATAATTTTTAATCACTTTTCCTTTTTGAGTTTAATTGGATTTTTAAAAAAAAAATTAAGAAAATAGACTTTCTAAAAATGTTTAGGGGGGGGGGGGTTATTAAAATAGTGGTTTATATGTTTTTTGATAACTGAAATTAGGTATGAAAATAGATTTACAAAGAAAATTTAAATTATATAATAAGTAGATATGAAAACACACCAAAGTTTATGATTATTTCGTAATAAAATCTTTTTAATTTAATGATAATAAATTTATTTGGTAATTATGTCTTTTTAATTCAATGATACTAAATTATCTTTAATAATAATAACAATAACAACGGAAGGAGTATGAGAGGAAAGATGGACCTCCAATACTTCCATTAGTCTAAAATTTATACACAGTAGTCCATCCATAACCATAAAAAAATTGCTACATTAATTATGGGCCCCATTACCAAAAGACGATAGACTCAACTAATTTATACGAACTCCAAAAAATAAATTGGTTTTTTTTTTCTACTATTAAGAAAGGAAAATTATATTAGTAAAATTTGAATTATGATATAATTCTTAAAATTATTTCACTTTACCATTAAGACTTCAATTAAATTAAATTGTCTTAAAATTTATCAGAACAAATGCTATGGCCACCAACACAATATGAAATGACAAACCGAATTAAATATTTTTCTCTTTATTTAGTTGGCGTAATAACTTAAAAATTCTAAAATTTTATATTAATTTGTGATTTATTCATAATTTTTGAATATTATATTTTTAAATTTAAATTTATAAGTTTAGTTATTTGATCAAAATTAATTAAAATTGACATAGAAAATTATAATTATATTGATACGATATGGAAAATACTTTATTCCTTTTCTTTTCTCCCTCAATATGATTATAAAATAAATTTCTTATATCATATTATTACAAAATATATTTTCATGTTAATTTTGATAATTTTGATCAAATGATTAAATTGCTATTTAAATATAAAATTAAGATACAACTACAGTCTTTAAAAATTGTGGCAGAATTGCAAATTCGTGCAACATTTCAGATCTTGCGCAATTAAGAAAATTTTGATATTTTCATTCAGAGAGAAAAGATTGCATATCTTGTAATGCCAAATGTTTTTAAAAACATATTGAAGATCAAACTGGTCAACTTGTCGATTTTTGATTCAGCCAGTTCAATTGGTCTATTTCAATTGATTAATTCTTAATTTTTGAAAATTTATATAAATAATATTTAAAAGTTATTTAAAATTAAAAAAAGTATAATATAATAAAGTAATGAAAAGTTTTTGTAATATTTAAATTTTTAAAAAATATTATAATTTTAAAAAATTTTAATTTTTTCACAAAATTACGTAATTTCAAGTTGAACCAATTTGATTTAATTTCTAATTTAGCCGATTTTTCTAGTTTTGAAAATATTTTTTATTTTGATTATTTTTTAATTAATTGATTTTGAATGTTGAATTGAAGCGAATTGCTGATTGATTCTCAATTTTACTGATTTAATTGACTATTCCAGTCCGATTTTGAAATTCCCTAATAAGAGAAGGAAAAAGAAAAAGTTTCTTGATGATCATGTCAAGTTTTGAATTTTACACGTTTCATGATGCTTGAAATGTTTACTTTTGCAACCAAATAAATAGTAAAAAAAAAAAGGTTCACATATGTAATTTCCTCTCTATGAACAGGTTGTAATGTTCGTCCCTAATATTCCAGCAGTCTATGAGTTGCATTTTAGTATTCCAATAGCCGGAGCAATTATTTCTGCACTTAACCCAAGGCTGGATGCAACCTCATTAGCCTTCTTATTAGAACAACTCAAGGCCTAATTGATTTTTGTAGATTACCAATATATCAACGATGCCCTTCAAGCATTGGACATACTTTCTACAAAAAATTGCGACCCCCTACAACTTGCATCAATCATTAATTCTGCACAAGCAACAACTTCTTCCATGGCCAACAACCACCACACACCATGTAGCTTGGATTATATTCATCTTCCTGATATGGGAAAAGATGATTTTAGTAATACGACCCAGCAACGAATGTGATCCGATTTCTGTGAATTATACTTCAGTATCAACTGGTAATCCTAAGGGGGTGATATAGAGCCATTGAGCTGCATATCTAAATTCATTAGCAGAAATTTTCAGGTGTGATATGAGACAAATGCCAGTAATTTTTCTATGGACAGTAGACATGTTTCGCTGCAATGGGTGGTGCTTAACTTGGGCAACGGCTGCTATTGGTGGTACTAATATTTGCCTCAGAAATGTCACAGCACATGTAATACTTGATGCAATAATGGTTCACAAGGTCACTTATGCGGTCCACCAACTATCTTGAACATTATTGCTAACGCACCAACTAGTGAGCAAAGAAAAATTCAATGGCAGGTTAATGTTGTTGTAGCTGGTGCATTGTTAAACTCACAAGTTATCATTAAGGTTGGAGAATTAGGATTCAACGTGATTGATGGTTATGGTATGACTAAAGTGCTTGGTCCAGCCATTATTAGGCCATTGAATCTCAACTCAAGTTCAGGTTGCGAGGGCTACACAACCTTTTGATTGAAGGGATTGATGTGAAAGATCCAAATACAATGAAAAGCGCACCATTGGATGGAAAAACCATAGAAGTAATATTTAGGGGCAATACTATGATGACTGGATGTCTTGGCAATACAGAAGCTACCCAAGGAGCATTTTAAAGGAGGATGGTATCACACAGAAGATGTTGGAGTTGGGCATCCAAATGGTAGCATACAAATGAAGGATAGAGCAAGAGATACTATTGTTGTTAATGAAGGAGAGAGTAGAAGTACATTAGGGGTGGAAGCTGCTTTGTTAAGTCATCCTAAGGTTTTTGACGCTGCAGTTGTTGGAAAATACGACGGTTAGGAAAGAGGTTTTGGTGCCTTGCGCATTTGTGAAATTAAAAGATGGAAGTGATGCTAGAGGTGAAGAAATTAAGTTTTGTGTGGTCAATTGCCAAACAATATGATTCCAAAGACTATTGTTTTTGGAGATTTGCCAGTCAATTTCGCTTGAAAGGTGCAAAAGTTTGTCCTAAGGGAGAAAGCCAATGCTATCACTATGAGTGTCGACCTTTAAATAATTTTTCTAATTATTGCTGTATTTTAACTCAGTATTTTTTTTGGGTAAACAAATCAAAGAATTTCATTACTTAAAATAATATATATAACCTAAAAAAAAACTATAAAAATTGCAGTTATGGAGCAAGAACTCCAAAATTTTGAAGGTTACCAAATTTTGACAAAAATATATAGGCCTATTGGTAAAAAAAAAAAAATTCAAACCTTTCTGTGTTTTGACAATTGTATTTAGTTCTTTTAATTTTGATAAATTTAGCCAATTTTAAAAAGTTTTTGATAATTATGGTCAATTTGAGATTTTGATTAAAATTAGATGACACAATTCATAATATTTCATCTATGTAAGATTAAATTTTAAGAAGGATATGTTCAGTGAGTTCTATTAATTTTAAAATTCAATCTTACATGGATGATATATCATGGATCATGTCATCTAATTTTGATCAAAATCTTAAATTGACCATAATTGTTTAAAACTTTGCAAATTTGGCTAAATTTGTCAAAATTAAAAAATTAAATATAATTTTCAAAACATGTAAAATTTGAATTTTCTTTTCAATAAGCCAAATATATACTATATACTTTTGTATATCTTAGTAATATTTAGTTGTAAAACAATAACTCTATTCATTTCCAACCACATACAATAAATTGACAAGCAAAAAGCTATTATCCTAATTTCACAGATCAAAACTTTAACTTTCTCAAAAAATTAAATGACTTCCTATACTAGCTCTATCACCCTCTAAAACTTAACATCTCACTAAAATCTTATTCCACATTGAAATCTTATTCCAAAATTCAATAGAATATATACAATAATAAATAAATAAATAAAGAATAGTTTCATTTGAGTGGTTATGCAAAACACAAACAACCGTAACTTATAAATTTCATTTTTATAATTTTTATTTGGTCAATAATTATTTTAAATTGCCAACCAAATAATGAAACTCTACCTAGACATGAGAGGAGCTTTTAATGGAAGTTTACTTTAGAATACCTTGATAGACACATACTGCATGGCTTCCTAAATAGATTTAGTAGTGAGATGCCCTGAATTAACTTTTCACAAAATTACATTCTCATAATTCATGTTCAAAACAAAATTTTATTTGATAAAATCCTAGGATTCAAGAATAGTTTCATTAAAAAGATCGAGCAGAGTTCAGGAATCATTCTTCCACAGGTCAACAACTTTAGCATTGTAAGGAATATTAAAATCATGAACATTAATACCTGAAAATGTTTCAAGCAAAAAGACCACATCAATCCATGGATTTGTCCAAAAATCAATATTCTTTCCATCACATATTTTATACTGAACTAGCTTTTGAATTGTATCTTGACCTTGATGAGATTCCTCTAGCTCCATGATTTATTATGTAATTTGGCAATACCCTAATAATTCAACTTATTATAAATTCTCTTTATCTTGCAACAACTTATATACTTGCTTTATAATAGTAGCTTGATTCCATCTTGTTATTGCATTAATTCCAAGATCTCCATAATTTTTAGTTATATAAACTATAGTCCAAGCAACCAAACTCTTCTTTTGTCATTAAGTTGATGAGACTTCTAGGGAACTAAAATCCTAATAAAACTTCTTCAAGATAATCTTTATTAAATCATAATCCTTCTTTAAGTTCACCTTTATAGCACATTTAGGGGGGTACTATGGCTCTTATAGTAATTATGAATTAACTCATGAGCTAGTAACACATTGTCAAAAGTATTTCTCCGTAGCACAAATGTAGATTGGTTTGGGCTAATAAGAGCACCAATTTGTTTACCTAACGTTATTATAATAATTTTAGGAATACACTTCGAAAGCATATTGTAGTAGACAATCGATCGAAAGTCACTCAAGGATTCTAGGTATGGAAATTTAAAAATCAATAACATTCACCTTCCCTTATAACTTCTTAGAAATAAAAAAAATTTATTGTATAGCTTTAGTAAACTCTTTTTCTACTATCCTCCAATTCTTTTAGAGAAATATACTATTAAAACCATCAAGCCTAAAGCATTTCCTTGAAAATATAGCTACCCTAATCTCTTTTTTTGTAATAGTCTCATAAAACTCAAACTAGCTTCATTACTCAAAATAGGTACAACTTGTAAAATTTTTATATCATAATGACTTCTGTGCTGCGTAGAATTACCTCGTAAATTTTGGTGAAATTAAACAATAGCATGTTCGATTTCCATTTGATCCTCTATAAAGCTACCATAATTCCCTTTTAGATTTTAAATTTTGTTTATAGCCCTTCTCTACTTAATAATGTTGTGGAAAAATATTTAGTGTTACCATCCCTAGTTCAATCTAGTTAATACTTTATTTTTGCCTCGTTAGACTCTCCTCAGGCCTAATAATGTTTAAGATGAAGAACCATAATAGCTTCTTCATCTAATAAATGTTGATTAATATGGTATATTTATAGCTATAATTGCATTAGTTCAAGTAAGTTCTTGCATTCTTGAACCTTGAGAGAAATGTTAGAAATTGCTTATTGTTCAAGGACTTTAATATATGCTGTAACAATTTTAATTCTTGAACACTTTAAAACATAGCACAATCAGGGACTATAGAAGACTAAACCTCACTACAAGGTTGAGAAAATAAAAGGGTATTACATCCACATATTAAGAAATTCAATTGGTTTAGCTCTAAAATTGCTATTTTTATCTTATGGTGACCATTAAAGGAGAAAGATTATAAATTCTAGCTCCCACAATTTTATACTCAGTACTTTTATAAACATCAAGCCATTCAACATTCACCTCAACTTTTTCTATCTTTCTACATATCCTAGCCTCTCCTTGTTGACCATTAGTCTAAGTAAAATGGTAGTTGAACTTTATTAATTATCCAAGTAAAATGGTAGTTGAAATTTATTAATTATGTTATATTGCACAAATATAAATAATTTTTGAAATCTTCACTACTTTTATAAAGAGGACTAACACCCCTTAAATTTTTATTAAAATTAAAAAGCATTAAAGTCTCTCATTACTACCCAAGGATGAATTATAGTATCACTAACTTTCATAAGAGCTTTTTGAAGAACTTCCTCTCTTTACTCTTGTTAGGAGTATATAATAAAATTGATTTGCCTCAAACTAAACTAAATAATGCATAAATTGATTATCCATATCAACAACTTCCACGTGCATATGATTAGGAAGAATCCAAATCCTCCTAAATTAACAACTTGATTTTTAGTAAAAACTTTTTAATTCCTTAAATTAATACCTCTCTAGACCTTTTCCTGTTATATACCTTGACTATGTTTTCAATAATGCCCAAACAACTCAGTTTATTATTTACAATCAAATGTCTAGATTCTAATTACTTTAAAAGGTCATTAAGACCCCCTTATATTTCATGCATCTATCATTTACCCTTTTCATGGAGTTTCCATCCCTTATTCTCAAGAATACCCTCTAATGATTGCTTACAACAATAAAAAAACCTTGAGAATTAGAAACTAAAGTACTAGCTTGAAGTTAGTATGAGTTACCTCTAATATATTGAACTTATTGTCACTAGTCACCTCTATTTACCTTTATCTTTGATAGTTGTAGGAGAATGCTAAAGCATTTCCTTTACACTACCATTCCTTAATACCTCCCTTGACATTGCTTACAATCAAGAAGAACAAATTTCCTCGAATGAGGCATTTTAGATTGCTTAATATACCATACTTGCTTTTATTTTTATTTTTAACATAATCTTTAATAGAGCACCCAAATTGCTAATAATTCCTATATAAATTTGGTAACCATTGCTATTTAATATCTTGCCCAAATGATTGCCTATTTTTATCCTCTAAAGTCATTGAATTAGGAAAAGGCCTATTTAAATCAACCTCTATCAACACCCTAGAATAATTAAGCTTAAATCTACTTATGCATTAATCAGAGTATAAGGGAGTATCACACAAACTTGAAATGTGGTTAAGAAAATCATGTGATTGAAATTCCTATGGAGTCTAGGAAATTGAATCTTAGGTAAGAAGTTTATGTATCTCTACCATGTTAAATTTCATTTAAGGAACCTATGATTTTAAGATGAAAGGTAATTTGTCAAAAGTCAAAGGACGATTGCTTAAAACCTTGGATTTCCCTTCTTTAGAATTAAAAATGAATAAAAATACATTAGAATCTATCATACGAATTGACTTCAGACTTAGACTTTTCCATATATTAATTACATAATTTTCAACATTGTAGAATCTTAGCTTGAGACCACACACACTACACATAATAACATACTTCCATTTATCTAGTTCGATTTCAATTCATATGCATATGAATGAATAGTATGATTTCCTTAGGTTATAAATGAAAGGGAAAAAAATGAAGTTTAACACTCTCACTTTCATTCTAATTAGAACTAAAGTGGTTAAACTAGGATTTAACAGGAACATATTAAGATAACTCATTTACAACATCTTCTTAATAATAGAATTTTTAATTAGAACTTCCGAGTGTACAAAGGATATCACATGATTGGTCATAGTAGGCTTTAATTGCTTAACTTTACTTAAATTAAGAACATCAATCAATGTTTAGAGATTTAAGTTGCACATTAGCTAGAGTCTTTATTGGGCAGAACGATAATAAAATACAATACGCACAAGAAAATAATGGTCAAATAAAAATGGCATCAATATTTTAATATGGTTTACCCTTTGGTTTGGGTTATGTTCATGGGACAAACTCTGAATAATTTTCTTCTACTAATAAAATAGTGGGTCCAAAGAGAGTTGTCTCTAGATAAATGCTAGAGGAATACAAACACAAACTTGACAAATAGTGGCACTCACAGTGTTTCCCGAACCCTAAAATATTATCCTTATTATTTTATTGCTCACCCTTTTAGAAAACTTTTCCCAAGTAAATAATAAAACTCTCACAAATTTTCCTCACACACTCATCAAAGCAAAATGCTTTGGCTCACTCAATACCAACTCCACCCCTTTTATGATGGTCTCTTGATCTCACCCTCTAATGATCAATCTCTCAACACCCTCTTATTGCTTATTTATAGGCAAAATAAAGGAGGCGAATTTGGCCTAAGTTTGCATTATTTTGTCGCCTCTCAATTTCCTTAGCCATGAAGTAATTTACTTCATTGCTAAGCTTTGTTCCTTTCCTTTTTTTTTTTTTAAGATTACACCATGTGACATGGCCTTCATGTGGGAGGGATCCACAACAATTCTCCCCTTCCAAACTATATAGAGGGCATCACCATTTTAGCGGCTAATCAACAGAATTTGAACTTATCCCTTAGTAGAATCTTCGTTAACATATCTAATCCATATTCATCTATATGAATCTTCTTAAGCTATAATAGTTTCTTCTCCAATACATCATTGATCTAGTGATACCTCACATCAATATGCTTTCATCTTAAATGAAAGGAGGAATTCTTACCAAGGTGAATAACACTTTGACTATCACAAAATAACTTATGTCTGTCGTGCTGGCAACTAAGTTCATTGAAGAACTTCTTCATCCATAGCAACCCTTTACATGCTTCAGTTGCTACACTAAACTCTACTTCAATGGTAGACAAGACAACACATTTTTGTAACTTTGATTTCCATGACACAACTTCCCCTGCAAGCATAATCAGGTAACCTGAAGTAGATTTTTTGAGTCAACATTGCCTATCATATGTGCATATGTGTATCCAGGTCTAGTTTCTCCAAAACATAAGCATATTTTGGACGCACTTTTCATATACCTAAAAATCAATTTCATTATAATGTAATGTTCCTTGTTAGGATTTGAAAGGAACCAACTCATAATTCCAACTGAGTGTTCAATATCTAGTCGTGTACATATCATGGCATACATTAAGCTATCAACTACTGAAGCATATGGAACTTTATCCATCTCTTCCTTCTCCTTGTATATGGAAGGGCATTATTGAGAACTTAATCTAAAATGACTGGCAAAAAGACAACTAACCTTTTTTAGCCTTGTCATGTTAAACTTTTGAAGTACTTTCTCAATGTACTTCTCGTGTGATAACCATAGTTTCTTGGTGCCTCTGTCTCTAGCAGTCTTCATGTCAAGAATTTGTTTTTTTGGTCCCAAATCTTTCATGGCAAAAGACTTACTCAGCTGCTTCTTTAAGTTGTTAAATCTGAAAATATAATGACCAATTATCAACATGTCTTCTACATAAAACAATAATATAATAAAGTCATAATTAGAGAATTTTTGAATGAAAACACAATGGTCCAAGGTAGTCTTCTTATAGCCTTGCTCCTTTCCCATAATAGACTCAAACTTCTTATACTATTGTCTTAGTGCCTATTTCAAGTCGTATAAGCTTTTCTTTAAACTGCAAACATAATACTCTTTTCCCTTTACTTTAAAACCCTCTAGTTCCCCCCTGTCAAGGTTGCCCCAATTTTATCAAATCTCTTCAATGGCACTAAAGAAGCCTTATCTGCTAGTGGTTGATCATGAACACTATCATTATCTTTAGACAAAATATATATGGAAGCATCTGCATTGTTTGTTTTAGGTTGATCATCATCATCTTCATCTCTAACTTTCTTTAGCACCATTGTTGAAAGAACTAACTTCATGTTTGTTGAGTCATCATCAGAGTCAGAGATGTTTTTCTCAACTTTGGCAATATCTTTTATTATCATATCTTCTATAAACACAACATCACGGCTTCTAACAAATTTTTCCAGGACTAAATCACAAAATTTGTAGCAAAAATTGATCTTGACCATAGCCAATAAACATACATTCTCATGTCTTGACATCAAGCTTAGACCTTTCATCTTTGGGAATATGCACAAAAGCTTTATAGCCAAAGACTTGTAGATGATCATAGGAAACATCTTTTCCTAACCATACCCTTTTTGGAGTATTGGACAGTAAAGGGACACATGGTGAAAGGTTGAACACATACACTGCTGCAATAGGGATTAATCCATGAGAGGCTTCTTTCATACTACTTTTAGTTAAAAGAAAACTCTACATATGCTAGAACTTATGAAAACACCTTTCAAGGTGAAATCTTAATGCTTGATAATCTTAGGAAAATGATTAAGGCATTCTCTGGTTAGCCTATTATTCCCCCTCCACACTTCTATCACATCATCCCTTATTACCCCTTTTGAGCCATAATGACTACTCCTTAGAGAGTATTAACAAGCTTTCTTTCTTTCACCCATATCTTTCATTATAACCACATAGCCTAAATAATCTTTACCTCCTCTATCAAGAAAATAGAGTTAGGACTTTGTTATAAAATGTTATGTGATTATTAGATCATTCATATGCATTTATATTGAAAAAATGGACAAAAGGACTCATTTATTATTATCTTTTTGGCACCATAAAGGTTGACTCAAGTTTGGGAGGTAACATAGTAATAGCTTGAAATGTGTTTAGCTTTGTCATTCACTTGCAAAACAAAAATGAAGACTATGAATGAAAAGAAAAAGTGAAGCAAAAGAAGAATGGAGACACCTAGGAAATAAGAAAAGGAGGTGCTTTGGATGTTCTTTAAGAAATAAATATAAGTTGTAAATATATAGCAATCTTTTTTAATTCATACTATTATCATAACCATTATTCTAGCAAAGCTTATCTTACTTTGGACTTAACCATTCTTTGGTAGCTTAAACTCAAAGTGTTTCGCTACAAGATATTAAATAACTTATGATTCTTAAAGTTGCTAGGTACTAAATTAGTGGAGAAAGGTGAATTCGTTTTACTTATGATCATATGTGATTTTTAAGGAACCAATGAAAAATCTTGCTTAAGGTGAATATGAAAGAGAATCAAAGTAGAGAATATACTATAATGCCAAGCCACACACACACACACACACTTACTCTTTTATGTTTGATTAATTACAAATTGGATATGATTGGCATGAAATTATCTTCAATGAAATTTCTTGAGTAAGGAAAAACATGATTATAATTGACATAAATCTTCCCTTTGAAATTCTTGGTACTCAATTATAACCATAAGAGGTGTTGTTTTATACTTTGGCAAAAAAAATGATTACTTTAGGACAAGCAATAATTCAAGTTTGGGGGAATTTGTTTAGTGGATTAATTGTTGTATTTTTATAGTCTATTCATATTAAAATTCATGCATTCCCATTGAATTTGGCATAATTATAGGTCAAATAAAGGAAGAATTGTGTTTTATAGGTAAAAAGTGAAGAAAAGCAATGCAATTGATGAAAGGAAAAATGCAAGGCCATGTGCATTGGGCACACAACCATATGCCTCAAGAGAGCAAAGATGGCAAATTATAAGGAAGACTTATGGCCAATTCACATGGCCATGCGCATTGAACACCTAGGGCAGTCGCTAGGCATCAATGGCGCACAGTCATATGATGGTGCATGGTTGTGTGCCTTCTTTATGGCAAAATAGCAAGATAAACATTAAGAGATTTATGTTCCTTTTAAAGAGAGGCAAGCTTCCTTTTTTGTGTGGCATGGTTTTCACATTATTTAAAGTGAAAGATAAGCCAATTTAGGAGAGAAGGGGATAACCAAAGGTGGAGTTGATCATTGAAGAAAAGTTATATCAAATTCAAAAGAGAGAAGGTGCAAGGAATCAAGCAATCAATAAGAAGTTCATGGCTATTCTTAGAGTTGAATTATTTGTTTTCTTTTGTTCTCTTTAATTCATTGTAAACAAAACCTCTATTGGCTAGGGTTGTAAATGGATCTTATATAACTTTCATTAGATTTTCGTAATCTAAATCTATTTGGCTTTTTCCATCATTGGTGCTAGCAATTGTTGAGTGTTTATTGTTTGATCAACTAGCCATTGATTATCTTAGTTTTGTGAATCGGCAATCAAGAGGTGCTTTTCATAAAATAAAGCTTTCAACAATACCTTTGCTTTGTTATTGAGTTAAGAAACCTTAACAAACCATTCCTATCTCTAAAGTCTTTAATTAAGAGCAATTATAGGATGTTTTGCTTTTAAATTGAAGAACCATTAGCTAATGCATTCTTATGTGTAATTTTTACTTGAGAGGGATTAATTGACCACCTTAGTGACTTGCTAGGAGTACTTCTTACATGAACCAACTAGACAAGGATTAAAGCATCCATATAATGCTATCAAGTGAAGTTAAACCCTTACCTATTCTTATCCATTGATTACCTCTCATCTTCATTAGTATTTTAATTTTCTTTATTTATTATTAAATTTATCATCTATTATTAATTCTTTAGATAAATAAGATATGAAATACTTAAACTTAATCCTTGTAGGAATGATATCCATACTCATTGGTACACTTTATTACTGGATCACTTGTGCACTTACAGTTCAAAGGGTTATTTTATATTTTTTTAGCCTCCCTCTTATAATTAGATCTTTAAGTTGAAGTGGATCTTTGCAGTTACCCTTGATGTTTTCATTAATTGTTAAAAGAACTTAGTGAGGTTGTTTAAGTGAAAGCTTATTTACTTTGCAAAATAGATAATTTTAGGCTACAGATTGACATTAGTTAATTCTAGGTTCTTGAATAACAAACTTTAATTCTTTATAACTTAGGTTGCTAGAAATAAGTTTTCTAAAGATCTAGTTAAGGATTAAATATATTCAATTGCTTGATTCTTGATAGATCTTTGTATATAGGTTAGGGACAAGTCACCCATATTCATAATATTAGGTATCATATATATGGCTTCAAAATCAAATATGTATCCTTTATTTTCTTATTCTCTTTATTCACATCTTGTGTTCTTCTTCAAATTGTTTCCAATATGTGTTTTTCTTTAAATTTAGTTTTTTGTGTTAAGTTTCTCTTTCATTCATTTTCTTCAAGTTCTTTATCTTTAATTCATTCTATCATCCTTTTACTAATCAATTAGTTTCTTGATTTTAGTTTAAGGATGTGTTAAGATCCAAAAATCTAAAAAAAATAAAAAGAATTTTGTGTTTCCATCTTGTTTTCTTTTAATTTGTTCCATTGTGATAATATCATCTCAATTCAGTTTGTACTACGTTTTCTTATCGAATTCATTTCTTTTGTGTTTCTTCTTCTTAATTGATATAATTTATCATTGTTACTAATTGATTGTTCCTTGATTTTAGTTTTAGGCCAATCTGCATCATTAAAACTCTAAAAAGAATAAAAGTTTGTGTTTACAGTAGTATTCTTCCAATTTGGTTTTGAGTAATATTTTATGAAAGTTTGATTATTTTCTTTGTGTTTATTATTTCAAGTCCTTTGTTTAGCTTTAGTTGTTTGAAAAAAAATAAAAAAGGAAAGGAAAGCAAAAGAAATAAAGAAAAAGTGAATATTATTTGGTCTTGTTTACAAAAGGAGAAGAATGCAAATTAGTTTATTGCAAAGTTATATTCTACCTAGTTATTCCAAATTCAATTGATTGTATTTTAATTCAAGCTTTTGCAAATTCTAAGTTCCCATTCTTCTTTAATTTGCAAATTGATTACTAAATTGGTTATCATTGATTTCCTTCTTTTATTTTGTTCTTAAGAGTCTTCTTGTGTTATAATCTTTATAAATTCACTTGTTTGAGTTAATTCAAGTTCTAAATTCCTATTCCTTGTTTCAATTTCAAATTAGGAGTCTAAATTAGCTTTTTCATAGCTTTGCTTTTTTTTGTTTTGATTCTAGTTATTTTTCTTGATGCTTTATAAGTTTTTTGGTATTAGAAAAGTTGTTTGAAAGGTTTTCATTGGCCCTTGTGCATTAAAAAGGTTGAATTAGTGAAAATTTTAAAATTTGGTGGGTAGGCTTTTAGAGCATAGTTAAAGAGAAGTAGTAAAAGAAGAGAGAACACAAAGATTAATAATGGTTAGGGTGTTAACAAAACCCTACATCCATTCCTTAATTCTCTAATTAGGTATTTCACTAACACTAAATGGTGTTTTACAAGCTCATACCAAATTTTACAATTTTGTGTTTTACAAGGCTCACACACAACCTCACAAATATTTTTCCAAATGTTTACATTCAAACCTATACAAGAGTTTTTCTAAGGCTCACACACAACCTCATAAGTATTTTTCCAAATGTTTACACTTAAACCTATATAAGAGTTTTTCTATTGCTCACTTTTAAACCCAATCCCAAAGGTGTTTAAAGGCCTATACCAAACTTTATGCACCTTAATCACAAAGAGTGAATAAGAGAAAGAGAGTTGAGAAGAAAATTTGCTAGAGTTTTGTCTTAGTAAATTATATTTTTTGCATTTATGTTGATTTAGTGGAGTATTTATTAGTTATGCCTACCAATGAACTGTTAAAAACAAAACTATCTCCATATCTCAAAAGTTGGTGGCAAAAATCATGTATTTAATGATTGTTAAATAAAAGTCGAGGTCACAATTCGAGTTTCGCTCTAAATTTTGCTTATTTGCGATCAAGATCTTCAATTGTGTCTAATGGCTAGAACACGTGGCACTTTAACATTGGCTTATCAAAAAATCTAGTCGTTAGTTCCCTCTAAGAAGGGTTGAAGGTCGTGAGTGCTATTTGTTGGTTGTGGGTACTACCTGGGTTACATCAGCTAACCTAAGCGCTAGTGGCCATTGCAAATCAAACTAGACCTATAGAGGTTTAAAGCTTGACAGGTTGCGATTGTTGCTAGCAATATCGTTGTTGTGTTTTTTGAAGTCTTTAGTGAATCATATGACATATGCCTTAGTATGACTGGATGGTTGAATCCCTCCAAGGTTATTTGAAGATAATGGTCATGATTCCTACCATGACTGAGACTACAAACTGAACTAGACAATTGATGCCAAACTTTGCTTTGAGTAACAGTCACAATTTATGAGTAGCATGCACGATTTATGTAACAATTTTCATTCTTTTCTTCATTCAACTTTCATTGAAATTCTAACTTTACTTATATGTCCCAAACACTTAGAAAAGATGTTAGAGCCTTTTAATCTATGTTGTCAAGACAAAAAGAAAGTTTTGACTAAAGTTTGACCAACTTAGTCTAACAATCCCTCCCTTTTTTATTTTGACAACCTCGATTGAATTATACAAAGTATAAATGTGTATCATGCTTGGTTTTGATTTTATTAAGTATAAGGAAGGCAATGTTAAATGTTGAATGAATACTCTCCCTTAACATGTCAATACTCCCTCTCAACATATTAACCAACTTATCATTTACTTGTCTTTTTGTTAAAATTGATCAATTCGATATACAAGGTCAATTTAATTAAGTCATATACTCAAGTTAGTTCAATTGTGTCAAATACTTGATATATAACTTTTCCCTCTTTGTCAAGATCAAAAAAAGGGAAGGGAGAAAAGGAACTAGAGACAATGTAATTAATATATCAAACACTTAAAGCACAAATCATCTAATGAAAATAGAAACTAATAAATAATGTCATTAAGAACAATAAATAACACTAAAATGTTTGATTACATTACAAGAAATGGCCTAAATACTAAGATTTGAAAAACAAAAAATAAAAGTAACACATAAGAAGATGAAAAGTAAAAAAATGAGAAAAAAAAAGAGAAATTAGATATAATCATTTTTAATGTTTCATCATTGTCTTCATTTTCTTTTTTAATATTGCGTTCGAGCGCCTCTTTTTCATTAGGTGATACTTGAGATACCTCTTATTCTTCATCATCATCAAAAAAAGCAAAATTCGGAAGGTGACATGCCTCAAGCCCAAGCTTCTCTTGGATCTCCACTAGGTCACAATGGAGATGTTGAAGAAAGTTAAGCCACTTAAGGACTTTCTTCAATAGCTTGGAGATTTTTTTCATGAGAGGACTTTCTTTAATAGCCACTTTAATTTTTTTTTTTTTAAAAAAAAAAAAGAAGAAGAAGCCATGGCTTGTACCTTTAGAGCTTATGGAGTTTCCTTTTGAGATGTACCTCCTTGAGGTTTTTCAATCACCAGCTTTTTCCTTTTAGATGCTTAGGATACCTTATTGAATGATGCTTTGGACTCCTAGCAACTATTAGTGAAAGTTTGGCTTAATAGATTTGGCATTTAAGAGGTAGTGATGTTAAGAAAGTTTTGACTAGGAAGATGAGTTGGGGTAAGGTTGGCCTCAATTTCAAGAGTTAAGGCTCCTACATGCCTAAAAATGGCAGTCACATGAGAAGGGAGAAAGAATTGGCACTTGGCTTTTCTACTCATATGCTCTAGTTGATTAATGAAAAATCTCCCTATTTGGATAGGTTGATTTTAAAGAAGACAATAGAGAAAGGAAAATTCTTTTTATATGACTTTTCATTGCCATAACCTATTGCATTGATGGAGAAGGTGATGATACGATGAAGAAGCCACATAATAAGGGTCTTGCTATTTTTGGTTATAGACTTCTTGGGGTCATGACGTTTTT
Source organism: Omphalea diandra (assembly GCA_949677035.1). Lineage (NCBI taxonomy): Eukaryota > Viridiplantae > Streptophyta > Magnoliopsida > Malpighiales > Euphorbiaceae > Omphalea > Omphalea diandra. The sequence continues at coordinate 20,603 of CATIWR010348499.1, forward strand.
AAATTGATATGGATTGCTAAAATTTAGAAAGGATGAAGTTGATGGAGTTTGAGCTTATGAGTGTGTCTTCTTCATTTTGAAAGTTAAAGAGAGAACACAGTTGGGGGTAGGAGATAGAGAACTCTTTGCCAAAGCATCTGTAGTTTAAGCAAAACATACCTACTGGAGAGGAGACATATTTGCTCATGTTCATTACGCACATAAACTCCCACATAATGAGTTTATAGCCTGGTTCTTCTTTATAGATGAAAGGAACCTAACCTAGGTTGTCAAGGTAGCCATTTATTTCTTTCTCTAATCCAAGAGTAGTAAGAAGAAATGAAATCTTGTTAGCTTGAATCACTTTCTTCTTGTTTGCCTTATATCTTTCTTTTTCTTCCTTGTTACTCCTTCCATTTTATGTGAAGGTAATGAGGTTCTAGGAGAAGGGGAAGAGGATAAGGCAATCCCTTTACCCTTGCTATTTTGTTTTACTTTTTAGGAGCCACAGATGTGAAGATGAGATGAAGAAAGAAGAAAACTTGAAAGAGAAAAAAAAGATTGAATAAGGGGAGAGGTAAAAGGTGAAAGAAAAGGGCTTCTTGGGATTTAAATAGGTAGAAAATAGTTTTAAAATTGAAGAGAAATGGCTAAAAACATAATTAATGAGTGGTTGCACCATTTTGATAACTTATGGCTAATGTCCACTGGATTTTTGTAATTCACATTCACGAACTACGTGTCATGAACATAATTTTTCAAAAAAAATGTTAATAACTAGCAAAAAATTCTTAAAAAGATATGAGGGCAATGGTTTGAAAATGTGAAATGTCATGGTGGCAATTTAGGAGTCGCAATCATGATTAGAGAAAGATTTAAAAATCAATACGGACTTGACACTATCAATGGTGACTAAAATTCACAATCATGATTTAAAGGTAATTTTCAAAAAACACCTTAAAATTAAACTTTAAATAGTTGGCCCAAACCTAATGTGAACAATTTATATCTTAATTATCAAGTTATGCATTTAAATATAGAAAAGCTTAAGTGAACATCAAATTGATTCATCTAGCATGCCAAACATAACTAATCATTCATATATACATATGAAGCATATCAAATAGTCAATAATTAAAATATCCAAGTGTTAATGAACTTTAACACCACAATAACATTTTACACATGATCTCTAAGAAAATGATGTCTAATGTCAATATGCTTACTTATTGAATGTTGGATGGGATTCTTAGAAAGATTTATTGCACTCGTGTTATCACATTTGATGGGAATGTGATCAACATCTTTGCCATAATCCTTGAATTGTTGTTTCATCAGAAGAACTTGGGTGCAACAATAACCTGCCACCATATATTCTGCTTTAATGGTAGATAAGGTAACTAAAACTTGCTTCTTACTAAACATTCACTAATAAAGTAGCAAGTTCTAAAAGTGTTCTTCCTATCTAATAAACTATTGGCATAATCTATATTTGAATATCTAAGAAGACCAAATAGGATACCAAAGTCCTAAATACATTATACCATGCAAATACTTTAAAATTCTCTTAACTGCATGTAAATGTCATTCTTTAGGATAAGATTGGAATCTAGCACATAAGCAAACACTAAACATAATATTAGGTCTAGAGGTAGTAAGAAAGAGAAGAGATCCAATCATACCTTTATACTTCTTTTCATCAAAAGACTTATTCGATTCATCTTTGTTCAGCTTGATTGATGTGCTCATTGGAGTCTTGGCTATTTTGCATCCATCCATGCCAAACCTTTTAAGTAGCTCCTTTTTATACTTGGCTTAGTTGACAAAGATGTCTTTTGGTTTGATTAGTTTATGAAGATGCCTTTTGGTTTGCTTAACTTGAAGACCAAGAAAGAACTTAAGCTCACCCATCATGCTCATCTCAAATTCCCTAGTCATGCACTTGGCAAACTCTTCATAAAGAGATTCATTAGCAGCACTAAATATAATATCATCGACATGAATTTGCACAATAAGTGTATCTTTGTTATTCTTTTTTACAAACAATGTTGTGTCAACCTTGCCTTTTTCAAAATCATTTTTCAAAAGAAATGAACTAAGCCTTTCATACCAAGCTCTTAGAATTTGTTTAAAATCATATAAGGCCTTAGTTAATTTGAAAACATGGTTAAGAAAGTCATGGGATTCTAAAGTTAGAGATTGTTCAACATAAACTTTCTCCTCAGCAAAATGATTCAAAAATGTGCTCCATTTGAAAAAGTTTAGAGTGCATATGACATGCAAATGCTAAAATAATTCTAAGGCAAAATGTTTCATCATAATCAATGCCTTGTAATTGGTTGTAACCTTTTACTACCATTCTAGTTTTGTTTCTAGCAATGACATCTTACTCATCTAACTTGTTCCTAAACATCCATTTACAACTTACAACTGGGTGTTCCTTAAGCCTAGGTGCAAGTTTCCAAACCTTATTTCTCTCAAGTTGGATGAGTTTCTCTTGCATAGTAATCACCCAACTCTCATCATCAAAAGCCTCATCAATTAACTTTGGCTCAATTTGAGAAACAAAAGCAAGATTATTATCTAAAAAATGCAATTGAACTCTAATACTTACTCCCTTAGATGTCATACTAATGATAAGATCCTTTATGTGTCCTTGGAGTATCTCTAATCTTTGGAGAGTTCTTAAGCTTGATTGTATTCTTATTGTTGTTGAGCTTACTCTTCCCTTTGTGGTGACTCATGATCCTCAAGATTAATCACTTTTCCTTAGGTGTTGAGTTTAGCTCCAACTTCTCAAAGTCACCTACAAGATAATCAACAAGAGAACTTTCCCCAAGATCAAGTTTGTTAGACTTGTCAAACACAACATTCTTAGACTTTTAAAACACCATAGATTTATTGTTAAAGACCTTATAAGCTTTGCTAATGGTGGAGTAGCAAAGAAAAATGCCTTCATCAGTTTTTGAGGCAAATTTTCCAAAGTTGTCCTTGGTATTAAGTATGTAGCATTTGCCACTAAACACTCTAAGGTATGGAATTTTAGGTTTTCTACTATTTCATAACTCATAATAGGTTTTATTCAAATGGGTCTTTTGAAAACACTGTTTGCAATATAACATGCGGTATTGATGGCTTCGACCCAAAAATAATTAGACAAAGAGTACTCATTAAACATTATTTTTGGCATCTATACCAATGTCCTATTTTTCTCTTTTCAACACCATTTTGTTGTAGTGTCTTAGGAGTAGAAAAGTTGTGCGAAATCACATTTGCCAAACAATAATTTTCAAAAGATTCATTTTCAAATTTCTTTCCATGGCCACTCATGGTAGAAGAAATGAAGTAGCCCTTTTTTATTTTGAACTCTTTTGGCAAAACTTTTAAAAGCATCAAAAGTGTCAATCTTATAAGCAAGGAAGGAGATCTAAGTGAACCTAGAGTAGTTATCAACAAGCACAAATACATAATGTTTTCCACGAAGACTGTCATTCATAGTGGGTCCAACTAGATCCATATGAATATGTTGAAGAGGCCTAGAGGTACTTACCATATTTTTTCCCTTGTAGGATGCTTAGTGTTGCTTTTCCATTTGAAAAGTCCACATGTCTTGTCTTTTGTGAACTTGAGCTTTAATAGACCTTTTACTAGCTTTTAAATATAAAAATAATATAATATAAATATATTATAATATTAAATAGAATACAAATATATATAAAATATTATTTATAATATTATTAATATAATATGAATACAATATATTATTAATGAATAATATAAGTATATTTATATATATTTTTATAAATATGTTATAAATTTTAATGCTAATGTATTTACTCTAATATATTTACTTAATATATTTCTATATTTTATTTATATATTTACATTCATATTTATCTTTACTTACTTTATGTAGATATAGATATCGATATATTTTAATGGTTCATTCAAAAATTGAATGAAATGGGCCCTTCTAACTTAATGGTAGAGTAACACCATGGTAAGGTGTAATTCATCAATTCAAATCTAATAAAGGACTTAGTGGTCAGTTCAAATCCAACAAAGGGCTTTGGCCCTTTTTTATAAAACACAATGGTAGTATATTCCTATTTGAAAAGAGAATAGAAATATTGTTGATATTTGTAATAAAAAAGTAAGAAACTCTATCAATATAAATAAATATTTCTAAAATCTAAAATTCAATTAGAAATTTTTAAAAAGTGTTTTATAATATAGTAATTTTTAACATAGTAATTATTTATACTATGTTAAATATAGTATATTCTTTCTAGTTTATAGTTATCAATTATTTATTATTTATATTATATTTTATAAATTATAAATATATAAGTAATATTTTTTTTATAAAGTTGAACATTATTATAATGAATAATGATAAATTGGCTCTTAAATTGCCAAATTTTCTTATTTTTCTATTATTACAATAAAATCATTTGTAAAAATTATATTAGAAATCAATAAATAAAGTAAGTGGACCTAACCTATTGTATCATGACTATATAAATGAAATTGAAACAATAGCTCTACTTTTTCTTTCCTTTTCTTATTTTATTTATTTTTCTTTGAATTTTGAAAATATCTGTCGATATTTTTTATTAAATCTTTTTGTTCTCTTGCTCCTAGTTATTCTATATCAATAAATCACTATTGCCTTCCTCCATAGAAAGGGTTATTCAAAGTCATAGTCATAACATAAGACAAAGAAGAGACTTTTTAAATATCTTTCTTTGATTCTAGAATCCAAGATGAATTTATAGTGATATTTATACCTAAAAATTATAAATTTAAATAATATATGTTTATATTTAATCTTTTTTAATATTTCAATTTATACCTATAATATAAGATTTATATTTTATTTTATATATAATAAGATTGATGTATCTATCAGATCGTGGCTGCATGTACCAAATATTTTCATATCGATGGATACAATATTTTTTTACGACAATGTAATGTAGAATACGTGTAAGAAAAATTTAAAATAAAAAGATTTCATTTAAAGTTTTCTATTTAGTTAATATTGTATTGAATTGATTGAATTTAATAATAGGAAAATTCATTCTCTTTCTTCTTTTCTGACATATATAAAGTAAATCAAAAAAAATTTAAAGTGTTTTTTTTGCTTTGACCTGTGAAATATTATGGAGTTTTGTTTTATCTGAAGAAAAAGAAATATAATAAAAATTCCAAAAGGAAATAAAAAAAAAGATGGCTAGAAAGAATAAAGTATAATAATAAAATATAGGATATTATAGCAGTTTAATGCACATAGAAATTAGAAGAATATGCAAAATATTGATTTTATTTTTAGAAATCTCATGAACAAGATCTAAGAATACGATTAGTTTGATATTTAATAGAATGAAAGAAGTAAGTATAAGGATCAACTAGTAACAAGAGAGGGATCACTTGTTCCTTGAATAGTTCTTTCAAAAAATTCATGGTTATTAAATTAAGACTATAAAAAGTAATAACCAAATTAAATTTATGAATTTACCTAAGTTAGATTATGGCTCAATAAAGAATTGTTTTCTTCAACACCAATTAGAAATTAGAAGGGATAGTGTACAAAAAATCAAATCATACATAAATAAATGATAGAAACTTCAAAGGTCCCAAAAATGGTATGAGGTGTTCGAAAATGGTTAAAGTAGTTGAATAGGAGGATGACTATGATTATAGCCCTTCGAAAATTTACCAAAGATTAAAATGATTTATTTGATATTATGAACGATTGATTATAGAGGGACCCTTTCATTTTTGTAGGTTGGTCAAGTTTATTGCTCTTTTCTTGTTCCTATTTCACCTTAGTGGGTTGGTTCACAGGTACAACCTCTTAACTTCATGGTTTACCCATGGATTGGCCAATTTCTATTTTGAAGGATGCAACTTCCTAACCGTTGCAGTTTCTACTCCTACTAATAGTTTAACACATTCTTTGTTATTACTGTAGGGTACTGAAGCACAAAGAGATTTTACTTATTGGTGTCAATTTGGTGGTTTGTGGACTTTTGATGCTCTCCACAATGCTTTTCAGACTAATAGGTTTTATGTTAAATCAATTTGAACTTGTTCGATCCGTGCAATTGTAACCTTCTAATGTAATCACATTCTTTGGTCCAATTATTATTTTTGTTTATGTATTCTTGATTTATCCACTAAGGTAGTCTGGCTGGTTTTTTGCACCTAGTTTTAGTGTAGCAACTATATTTGATTCATCCTCTTTTTCTAAGGCTTTCATAACTGAATGATGAATCCATTTCATATGATAGAAGTTGTCTGCGTATTGGGCATCACTTTGGTATGTGCTATTCATGGTTCTACTGTAAGAAATACTTTATTTGAAGATGGTGATGGTGCAAATGCATTCCATGCTTTTAACCCAACTCAAGCTGAAGAAACTTATTCAATGGTGACCACTAACTACTTTTGGTCTTAAATCTTTAGAGTTGCTTTTTCCAATAAATGTTGGTTACATTTTTCTTTATGTTATTTATACCAGTAATCAATTTATGGATGAGTGCTTTTAGAGTAGTCAATCTAGCTTTGAATATATATGCCTATGATTATGTTTCTTAAGAAATCTGAGTAGCGAACGATCTTGAATTTGAGATTTTCTATATTAAAAATATTCTCTCAAATAAAGGTATTCATGCTTGGATGACGGCTCAAGATCAGCCTCATGAAAACCTTATATTCCCTGAGGAGGTTTTACCACGTGGTAACACACTTTAATGAAACTTTATCTTTAGTCGGTCGTTACCAAGAAACCTTCAGTTTCGCTTGGTAAGTCGGGAATGCTCAACTTATCAATTTATACGGTAAACTTCTAAGAGCTCATATAGTTGCTAGATTAATCGTATTTTGGGTTAGAGTAATGAACCTATTTGAAATGGCTCATTCGCACCTGAGAAGCCAAAGTACAAACAAGGATTAATTTTACTTCTCCAGCTAGCTACTCTAGGTTGGGCACTAGGTCCTAGTGGGGAAGTTATAGACACTTTTCCATGCTTTATATTTGGTATATTTCACTTAATTTCCTTTGTAGTATTAGGCTTTAGCGGTATTTACCATGCACTTCTAAGGCCTGAGACTCTTGAAGAATCTTTTCCATTTTTTGTTATGTATGGAAAGATAGAAATAAAATGACAACAATTTTAGCTATTTACTTAATATTGCTATATGTAGGTTTTTTTTCTTCTAGTATTCAAGGCTCTTTATTTTGGGGCCATATATGATACTTGGGCTTGGGGGGGGAGGGGATGGGAAGATGTAAGAAAAATTACCAACTTGACCCTTAGCCTAAGTGTCATTTTTGGTTGTTTACTAAAATCCCACTTTGGAGGAGAAGGATGGATTATTAGTATGGATAATTTGGAAGATATAATTAGAGGGCATGTATGGTTAGGTTCCATTTACATACTTGGTGGAATCTAGCATATATTAACCAAACCCTTTTCATGGACTCGTCGTGCGCTTGTATGGTTTGGAGAGGCTTACTTGTCTTATAGTTTAAGTGCTTCATCCGTTTTTAGTTTCATTATTCATTGCATTGTCTAGTTCAATAATACTGCTTATCCTAGTAAGTCTTATGGGCCTACTAGACTAGAATCTTCTTAAGCATAAGCTTTTACTTTTCTAGCTAGGGATTAACGTCTATGGCTAATATGGGACTCACTCAAGGACATACTAGATTAGGTAAATATTTAATCCATTTACCTATTAGAGAAGTTGTTTTTGGAGGAGAAATTATGTGTTTTTAAGATCTATATGCTCCTTGGTTAGAACCCCTAAGAGGACCAAATGGTTTAGACTTAAGTAGGTTGAAAAAAGACATACAACCTTGGCAATAATGTCGTTCCATGGAATATAAGACCCATTCACCTTTAGGTTCGTTACAGGTGAGAATTTTACTAGAGGTTTCAATTGCATCAACTACCCTTATGTAATTCTTGTTGAAACTTATACTCATGGGTGGTTGCAGGGCAAACCCTTTCAAAATGGACTCCCCATTCATTAGATAGAGAAGATCACCAAGATTTAATGATCCGCTGTCAAACTTATTTCAATTCCAAGATCTCGAGTCAAATCAATATATCAATATTGATTTGATCTGAGATCTCTTATTGAATTGCACATTCAATGAGCATTCTTAACATTATGCCTTGAAGAGGACTTGAACATCCACGCTCTTTAGCACGAGATTTTAAGTATTGCATATCTACCATTTCACCACTAAGGCATTTTCAAAGTTAATTGTATTTCATGAATATGATATCTATTTAGTGTGATGTATGGAATATATGACAAAGGTTGAGTGTTGGAGTATTTATATTGATTGATCATGTCTTATAGGCCTGAGTCGAACATCCAATTACTTCGATTTGAATTATCCAAAAGACTTCTTAAGATATTATTATATTATATCAATTTATATTATATCAAATTATATATTATATTAAAAAATGGACAATCAAATCCATTTTTCAATTCAATAAAAGCCCAAAGAGGTGAATAAAATATAATGGGGTAAGAGATGTATATGTAAAAAATGGGTCTGATTACTCCTAATCTAAATCCTAATGGGAATGCAACGGTGAAAAGATCCATATGTAAACATAGTGTCTATTTAGATACAATTAAATAACCCTTTCTTTCTCATAATGGGAATGTATATAAGCCTATTCTAATTTGGGTCTATATGAAATGAACTTATAATCATGGAATGAACTTGATTGTCAGATTATAGATTATAAGTCCATAACCCTAACCCATTCCCATTTTGGGCATAACAAATCTACTAATTCTTTGATTCCAATTAGTAAGAGGAATCTTGAATTAAGAAATAGATTCTAAAAGCTAAAAAGGGGTATCTTGAGTAATTTCAATAATCAGGTTCATTGATATTCTTGGTAAAGTAGATGCAATCACACTTGAAATCATACTCAATTCGATGGAATTATTTGATCTTAAAAGGGATCTTCTATAATTTCACACATGAGGGGTAATTTCTTGGTTTCATCAAGTCAGTAATAATTTGATTAATTTTAGATAATAGTAGATATAAACAGCGCTCGTAAGGAGTACTACTAAAACCAAGAAATATAGGCTTGTTTTCCATACACACCAAAATAAATGAAGTTTTCTTAAAAAAAAACCTGCTAATGGAGAAAGACCACTAAGGGATAAGAGACATATGGCTAAAGAGAGAGCCAACAAAGGATCTTTCAAGTATAATCCTGCATAATCTCGATTGTTATCAGTTCTAGTACGTAGACCAAATAATACAATACAAGCATTATATTAAATTAATATATATTACTAAATAATATTAAAAAATATTATTAAATAATTTATAAATAATTCATATTAAATTAATATATATATTATACTAAAATATATTTAAATTATAAATTATCGTAAATAAATATAGAATATTATTAAAAAATATTATTAAATAATTTATATGTAAATAATTCATCTTAAATTAATATATATTATACTAAAATATATTTAAATTATAAATTATAGTAAATAAATATAGAATTATATTTATATAATAATATATAATTATAGATATAATTCTATATAATATATATATATATATATATATATATAATTCTATATTACATATTTTTATTTATATATTTAATATTTAATTATATTTTATTTATTTAATGTTTTATTTATTTAATATTGTATTTGAATATTTTATTATTTGAATATTAAATTATTTAATATTAATTATTAATTTAAAATTTAATTTATAATAATTAATAATTTTAATATTTATTTAATATAAAAATATATGACATAATAAAGAAATATTATATAATAATTAATTAATTAATAATATAAACTTAATATAAATATCATAATATAATTATAAAAATATCTTAATATAAATAGAAAATATATATAATATAAATATCTTAATTTAACATATTAATTTAATATAAATATGTATAATATAATATCTTAATATCAATTATAATAATATATTAATTTAATATAAATATATATAATAGAAATATCTTAATATCAATTATAAATTGAATATTAGTACAATAATAATAATAAAAAGTTATAATAAATATATATTAAATATTAAAATAATTCATATAATATGATTTTAAAATATCAATATAATAAATATAATTGATAATTAATATGTATAATATATATTTCGTTTTTAATGTAATATATATAATTTCATTTTTAATATAATATATAATATAATTGAAATTTCTATTTATTTAATTTTTTTTCTTATTTATATATTTATATAATTATATATCATGTTTATATAATTATATTTCTATTTCATATATTATAATTTACTTTGTATAATTATATTTATATTTATATAAGTGAAATATAATTTATAATTTAATTAATTATATAAATATAATTTAGTTTTTATAATTTGTCAATATTTAATAATTATTAATTTAATATTATTGTTTTATTAAATATTAATATATTAAATACTTTTTTTAAATATATTGATGTATTTTATTTTTTAATTATATTTAATTTAATTTATTTTTATGAACTTAATTTATTAATTATTTATATAGATATATCAGTTATTTAATTTATAATTTATTAATTATTAATTATTTGTATTAATTATTTAATTATAATATTAATAATTTAATTATAATTTATTAATATAATTATATTTATATACTTGATTAATTTTATTAATTATTTAATTATAATTTATTAATATAATTATATAATTTATTAATTATTTATAATTTATTAATTTATAATTATTTTATTTATATTTAACTACTACACTTATTATCATTTTTTGCATATCCCCATAAACTTTTAGTGGGTGCAAATTTTCTCAATTTATATCCTACCATATGATCTATTGTATAAATGGGTAAATGGTCCTTTCCATTATGAATAACAATAGTATGACAGATCATTGTGGGTATAATGGTAGATGCCTAGGCCCACGTTGCTATTATTTCTTTTTTCTTCTTTTGTGTTAAGGTTTTTTTTTTTAAAAAAAAAATAAATGATTGCTACAAATGAATTTTTTTAGTGAACGTGACATAGTGAATTTTTCCTTTTTTTAAAAAAAAAAACAAAGAAACAAACACTATTTTTTCTCCTATTTACTAAGGTGAAGAAGAATCAAATTATCACTATATTTATTCCTTTTTCTACTTCTTTTTCCAAGTGTAGGAAAACCCCAAGGGGTTGTGGCTTTTTTTCTACCAATTGGGGCCATCCTTTCACCACTCTCATAGGGATGGTCTATAGGGTTCATAATTACTCTTTTTACTATAGGACACTTACCTAGCCAACATTTAGATCTAGCTCTACCCAAACTTTTCTACTTCAACCCATTATTTTCTACTTGTCCGACTATTGTTGAGCAGTTTTTGGATATTAAACGAACCTCCCTAGAAGGTAATTTTAATGCAACCGATTTTCCCCATTTTATAATAAGTTTTTGCTACAACACCTGCAATTTTAGCTAATTTTCCACTCTTTTTAAGTGTAATTTCTATGTTATGTATGGTCGTGCCTAAAGGCATGTCGGTTGAAGTAGATTCTTCTTTTTTTTTTTTAATCAATCAAAACCTCTTCCCAAACTGTACAAGCTTCTTCTTCCAAAGCATACTACTTTTTGGGTGTAGATGATGATATTTATATATCGTAAAATGAAATCAAGTAGTTGATTTATAGGAATCCAAATATGCTAAGTCACTCATATTATGCTCTTTTACATCTTAGGTTTTCCCATTCCTTCATCTAGCTTATGTTCTTCATGCATGGAAGCTTTCAAACTAAATGACTCTATGAAATTGCTTGATACTTCCTTATATCATATTAGGGGTAATGTATGAGACATATCTATTTTTTCTAAGGGGAATCTTTAGAACTACCACTACTTAGCTTTCAACTCACCTCTAACCATCAAATAAGATGTGAATAACCCATCCTTCTCTCTTTAAAACAAAGGGTGTTTCTAGTTATGTCGGTGCTTGAAATAATTTTATCTTCTTCATGTTACTATATCTCTAGAGTCAATAATTTTCTATAAGGAACTACTTAACTCAATCACTTGCTATTGTTACTCTTCAATTTTCTATTGAGGTATATCCTATAGAGGTACTCAATTTGATTAATGATGAATTTCTAGGTTTCATCGTAAACCTAATTGGTTACTTCTAATTAAGTAAATCAATAGTTCAAACCGCACTTAAAGGTAGGGCATTTCCCATTTTTATAAGAACTTTTATACTAGAAATAATGGTATCTTTAATTATAGACCTTATAGGATGTAAAATATTTCTCTTTTCACCATCCTCGTAGTGTATGAGATAAATGTGTGCATTTTGATTAGGGTTGTATTCTATGGTTACAATTCTTCCAAATTTATGTCTTTCATTCCATCAAAAATCAATTTTACGGTATAGACGCTTATGACCTCCCTCTTTATGCCTTGCAGTAATGATTCCTCTAGTATTACAACCTTTAACATAATGATGTTGTCCATAGATCAAATTATTTCATGTATTGGATTTCGCTTGACTGTCTACGGCTCCATTGCATATGCTCTGGATAAAAGTTTTGCATAAATTTATCGCCATGCTATTAAGTATTTTGATTTAAGTTATTTTCTTTCTAAGAGGTGGAATAGAATAACACGATTTGAAGTGTAATGATCATACATTTGTAATGCATTGTATGTCGCGTAATAGGTCTCATTCTTTTACCCTTTCCTGGGAGTCAATGGCTATTCATAGCCATTACCTTGACACCAAAGAAGAGTTTGACCTAATGCTTTATTTTTGTCCTAGTTGATGCTGATTTGACATTGAAGGTATATTGATTTTTCTTAAATAATCAAATATTTTTATCTATAAATACTACATATTTAATTCCATCCATAAATCTATTTTCTTCCTTATGAGTTCTAGTCTCAATAAGAACGTTAGTTCTTACTATTCATATGTTATGATATGAATATAACCCACTAATTGGTTATGTATGGATGATGAGATTCCATTGATATAGATATAATTCTAATATCTAATAAACTTATTAGAGGGTCCCATTGATATGTATCCAGTAGGAATTAAACCTACGAATTTGCCAATTATGAGTTAGGTGCTTTAATCATTCAGCCATGGATTTTAGTGGCGATCCTTGTACATGGTGAATAACCAAATTCCAATTGAAATGAAAATTTTAAGATAAATCAATGCAATTTAGGAGGAATCAATAAAAGGATATCTATTCAAATCTTGGATTTTTGAATTAAGAGAGATATTGAGAGAGATCAACAATTCTCACTATTTCTTATATTCATGGACCCATTTCAATTCAGTGAAATCTTTCATTCACATTTTTTTCCATTAAGAAGATTTTATAAAACTCTTGGACTCTCAAATTTAGAGTATCTTGCTTTCACACAATTCATAGGGTTCAACAAGTAATCGATATTTCATGATCATGGGTGTAGTACTATTTATAGTAGGGTCCTTATATATCATATTAACAATCGAAAGATGGTCAAAAGAAAAAATCTTTATTTGATAAGGCTTCCAATATCAAATACATTGATTGTTTCGCTCTTATATCTTCCAAAAGGAAAAAAGATCTCTAAGAGCTCTTTCTTGGATCTAAAAGAGAGTACTTAGGTTCTCTCAATAACTAAAAAGTGTATCACGTCTGAATCTAACTGGGGTTCATGATTATTAAGGAACTGGATAAAAAAAAAAAGGATTCTAGTTGTAATATATCTAATGAACCTGTCATTAGAATTGAGATCTCATTCAATGAAAAAAAAATATCAAATATCTAGATTTCTTTTTGTATATTATATGGATGATTTGATTCGCAAGGACCATGATTGGGAATTTTTTGATCATCTTTCTCCAAGGAAGGGGCAAAGCATACTCAACTTGAATTCAGGACAACTATTTGAAATCTTAGTGAAAGACTAGATTTGTTATCTCATGTTTGTTTTCCATGAAAAAATAACAATTAAAGTGGAGGGTTTCTTTAAACAATAAGGAGTTGGGTCAACTATTCAATCAAATGATATTAAGCATGTTTCCCATCCATTCTTGAGAGAGAAATGGGTTATTTCTTTAAAAAATTGCGCTCAATTTTATCTGTGGCATTTTTGTCGAAATCTCTGTGTTAGTTGGGGAGAATAATCCACACATATTGGATTTTTTGAGGAACCGAAAGAATTGAATTTGGTTAGACAATGTATGGTTAGTAAACAAGGATAAGTTTTTTAGCAAGGCACAAAATATAACATCAAATATTCAATATGATTCCACAAGATCTAGTTTCGTTCAAATAAGGAGTTCTAGCCAATTAAAGGGATATTCTTATCAATCTAGAAGTCATTTCGATTCCATTAGTAATGAGGATTCAAAATATCACAAATTGATCAACTAAAGAAATATTCAACAATTAAAAGAAAGATCAATTCTTTGGGATCCTTCCTTTCTTTAAATGGAACGAACAGAGATAGAATCAGATTGATTCCCTAAATACCTTTCTGGATATTCCTCAATGTCCCAGCTATTCACAGAAGGCAAGAAGGAGATGAATAATCATTGGCTTCCAAAAAAATTTCTTAGGAATCCTACAAGATCCATTCATTATTTTTTCTCAAATAGATCATCGTAACTTCATCTGGGTTCGAATCCTACTAAGAAGTCCACTAGAGGTCAAAAATTGTTGATGAAAGAATAAGATGTTTCTTTTGTCCCTTCTAGGCGACTGAAAAACAATGAAATAATTAATATAGTCAAGCTAATCACATATTTACAAAATACTGTCTCAATTCATTCTATTTCATTAGATCTGAGATGTAATATGGTTTTGAAGGATGAACTAGATATGGATAGTTCTAATAATAATTCTTTCTTGAACAAAAATCCAATTTTTTTTATTTATTTCATTTATTCCGTGAATGAAATTGAGGGGGTGGGGGGGGGGGGGGTGGTAGGTGATACACATTACACCACGATTTTGAATCATAAGATAGATTTCAAGAAATGGTAGATCTATTCATTTTATCAATAACTAAGCTAGCTCTGGTATATCATAAGGGATTTACCTTTTTTATTGATTCTTATGGATTAGATAAAAAAAACAATTCTTGAATGAGGCATTCAATTCCAGGGATGAATTGAAAAAGAAATTTTTTTGGTTCTAGCTCCTATTTTTTCTAAAAAGAATGTTTTTTTTTATCGAAGGATAAGGAAAAATGGGTTATGATATCTTGCGAGAATTATTTAGAAGATAAAAAAAATAAACAATATTGGTATTTGCTGGAGACAAGGAGAAGACGAGGGTTCAATTCCCATTATCCACTAAATGATTTAATAAAAATATAGTTGACCATGATAGTATAATGATTCTATCCCCTATCTGCTTTTCTTTTCTACCACTCCAAAAGGGAAACAAAAATTAGTAATTAGTTAATTACTAGTTAACAGGAACAAGCCTAATTTCTTTACAAAAAAATGTTATGAAGACGAGACTTGAACTCGTGACTTCAATGTTATGTGCCTTACAAGCTACCAAGTTACTCTATCCTGTGTGATGAAGAGAAGAACTTTGAACTAATCCAATGGAGAAATAAAGATTGAATGTGCCCTCTACCATATCTATACAAATAGAATAGCACATTTATATAGAATGGTAAAGGGAATCTTTTATGATTGATGATAATAAAAATAACTAAAAAAATGAAGAGAAATTTTGAATCCTTACCGACTTGATCTTATTGCCCTCGATAATAAACATGCATGAAGCATTTCACGAAGTAAGTGTTTGGATAGTCCAAAGTCTCAATAGTTAGCTCTCGATCTTCGAGTCGAAAAAGAATGTCGATAAAGATGTGTCGATGCACTATTTCACTGAAGGGATTATAGCTTTCCATGAATTTCCCATTTATCACTCAACGACAAAACTTTGCTTGTCTTTTTTTTTTTTTAGGATTGATGAATCAAATGATATTTTTGTTCCAATTTTGCCTCTTCTTCTCCCATTAAATGAAACTTCTCCTTGCCATAATATTTCACTTCCTATTAGTATCGCTGATACAAGTCGGATCCTAGATGTAGAAATATAAAAAATTGCCTTATCCATTGAAAAATGAAAAAAAAAAAGATATTTTTCTTAGATACAACACAAAAAGAATTAACCAAATTTACATGTTGTAGAGGCAATAAAAAAAGCAGCATAAGTGAAGATATAACCTATATAATTTAATTTATAAAAGTAATATAAATATAAAAATATAATAAATTATAATTATAATAATATATAATATATAATAAAATAATATACTAAATAAAAATAAAAATTTATAAAATATAATAATAAAATAGAAGAATATATAAATATATAATAAAATAATATATAAATATATAATATAATATATATAAATAAAATATAATAAATTAACAATATAAAATAATATTATAATACATAATATATATAATATTATAATATAATTTAAAAAATTAATAATATAAAATAATATTAATATAATTATTATAATATAATTAAATAATTAATAATATATAATTAACATATTAATAATAATTAACAATACAATTAAATTAATATAATAATTATAATTAACAGTAAAAATAATAAAATAAATAAAAGATAAGAGCTTTCTATTTCCTATTAGATTAGTTATTGAATCTTGTTAGGACTTGTCCATAAGTACAGTAAGTAGTTCTTAAACGCGTGTAAGTTACTAGTACTAGTAAATGTTATTTTGGTTGGATTAGATTGGAGCTTATTTTTATTTTTAATTGAGTTCGCATGATGATTTTGATTTTGACACCAAAAATTCACTAGACTGGGGCAAATATCCAAAAGACAAAGAAAATAAGTATTGCTGACTCTTTGATTGGGATAGGAAAAGAATAAATTTCATATGTAATTAATTGACCTATGAAGAGGAATAAATAAATTTTATTTGGTTTGTTTAGCCAAAATTTTTAGTTTCAGTATTCTGCTTTACCCTGAATGATTCTTATGACCAAACTTATAAGAATGATTTTTTTTTTAATGAACCAAACTAAGTAAGTTCCCATAGGCAACTAGTTATAAATAATAAAATAATGAAGAAATGAAAACTATAAATTTTTTATAAATTTTTTAATTTTGAATTTTTCAATTTTCTAAGGCTATACGGACTCAAATCGTAGACATTATTGGTAAAATATATCAAACTGATTATTATCAAAATGATTCAAACTTTTTCAAAGGCCTAACATGCAATTTTTTTGCATTGTCATTAACATATATAAATAATATGTTATTCTACCATAATTCTCTTGGCTGAAAGATAAGAACATGGCTCCATGTGCTCTGATTTATGGATTCTGATCCGAGAGTACTCCCAAAGTGTTTCAAAGAATGGTTATCCTGATGTAGGTCTACTTTTGGCTTAAATCAACCTAAGTTAAATCAAATCTCTACTGATCCACTTTTGTTTAAAGAATCAAATATGAAACTTCATACACCTTAAAGTTCATAGGATAAGACGAAAAGGGAATTTTTTGAGGTACTTATACTCACTGTGCCTAGCATTGAATAGACTGGGTATTCACCTTATCAAGGTCTTAAATCAATGATGGGTTCTACTAGGCATCAAAAACAAAACTAAAAAGGAGCCTAAATTGGACCAAACCCTTTGTGTTAGGCTGTTGTTCACTTGTTCCTTAAAAGTTATGGAGTAAGACATTGACTTCTCAATAAGTCCTTTGATTACATCCTCATTTAGCATCATTAATTCCATTTCATAATAATATAAATTATAATCATAATCATCAATAATTCTCCATTAATTGTCTTAAAATCCTTAATTCCATAAATATCCTCATACTTTCTATATTTGCTTAATGTAGTCTAAAAATACAATTTACCTCGAATTATATTCAATTAACTCCACTTCCTCAATCAATAACTTATCTAAAATTGTTTTGCATTCATATAATTTATTTTCTAGCAATAAAGCTGATATAAACATTAATTTTATAATTTTAGACCCAGTTTATAATTATTAAAAAATAATAAAAACTCATAAAATCTTACCAGACCTCTAAAATTCATGAAACTTAAACCATTAAGATCGAGGCAATTAATATGATTTTCTAGGATCAATTTCTATTTGGAGTTGCTAGACCACCACATGCAGCAGCTAGAGATCATCATTGGTGATCGTTAGAAAATTGGTTACAGTCATATCGTAGATCTTTCTGCTAGAAATTTGTCAAAATTGATAATATTATCATACGAGTTATCGTTTGCCCAAAATCAATAAAAAATTAAAATTTGACCAAAATTTTGATTGATTCTGCCATTGTCCGACCTCTTTTACTAGTGAATTAGGTGTCAATGGAAAGCTTGTGAAAAGAGGTTTTTATATAAACTTGAATTACCTAAAATGGAGCTCTAGCGAAAGAGATATGGTCATTTGAAGTTTTAGCCTTATTTTAACCCCATCTCTCTCTCTCTCTCTCTCTCTCTCTCTCTCTCTCTCTCTCTCTCTATGCTGGTGTGTTTAGTGCAACACCAACTGCAGAAAATTGCACCTCCTGCTTTCCCAAATTGTTATATAATAAATTATTGTCCATATAGCAATATGGACTGGGGTCCATGACATGTGTGAAAGAAAATGAAAAAATGCAGGAAACTTTCTTCTTTCGTCCCATACACAACTTTTTTTCTTTTCTTATAATTATAATTATATTATATATAATTATATTAATACAATTTATAATTATATTAATTTATAATGATGTTATATTATTACAATTATATAATTTATATTACTATATTATAAATGAGATTTTTATTCCATCAAAATTAATTTAGATACATATAATTTATTTAATCTAATGAATATTTATTTTACGTTACATAATATAAAATAAAAATTATAAAAAATAATACAATAATAAAATATAATTATATTAAAATATTCAATTTAAAATAAAATAATACAAAATTTATGATTAATTATAATATATTTTATATTTATTATATAAACTCTATAGTGTTTATCAATTTTTAATTTGTAAATTTTATATTTGTATGTATATTATTTATGTTTATATTAATATTATTAAATGGATTTTTACATTTTTTGTGGTTTATTTCTTACATTATGTAGGTTAATTAGTTTAAATATGCAATTTTATTTGTTATAAACTATAAAATTATATCAGTAAACTGTATGTTTATTTTTTATAAACTATAAATTCATTTAGTATAAATTGTAGATTCATTATGAATAAATTGTATGTTTATTTTTTTTATAAAGTATATGTTCAATTAGTATAAATTATAGATTTATTATCAGTAAAATATAGACTCATTTGTTATTAAATGTAGGTTCATTAGTCATAAACTATATGTTCATTTTTTATCCAAACTTCTATATGAAGATTTTGTGGATTTATTGTAAATTGTAGGTTAATTTTTTTTTTAATAAATTGTAGATTGATTATAAGTAAACTATAAATTCATTTTTTATAAACTATAGGTTCATTTAGTATAACTGTAGATTCATTATCAGTAAACCAAATGTTTATTCTTTGTTAAGATAATTATATAATATAATATAACATAATTATATTATAAAATTATAATATCATTAATTTAATATAATAATATAATAAAATTATAATAAATTAATTTATAAAAATTATATCATAATTTAATATAATTAATTAATATAATAATATAAATTATGTATAATATTTATATATAATTATATATAATAATATAAATTATATAATTATAATAATATAATACAATTATATATTGTTTTAATATAATTATATAGAATATATAAAATTATAATATATAATAACACACAAAAATCTTATAAAAAATGAACAAAAAGAAAGAATATGTATGAAAGAAAACTATGTATAGGATAAAAACACAAATTAGTGTTTAGTTTTTCTTTTACTGTCACACATGTCATGAACCTCTAGTTTATATTATTATATGAATAGGATTTATGATATAATATGCATGCTTTCGCAACATTTCATTTAATTGCATTTGGTTTGCTTACTCACATTCTTATTTGATTTTGGTAAACACATCCCTCTCTCTTTGTGCATGTACACTCATAATACTTTAGCTTTGGCTTACAAATACTTCCCTTATCAAAATTGGTGCCCTTTTTATTTTTTAATTTATTTCTTTTATTTTTTAAATAATAATAATGTTAACAATAATATAATAATTAAAATATTTCATAATTAAAATTTGTTTCCACCAAACATTTGTTTTTTTTAAAAAAAACTAAATTCTTCATCCATAATTAAATTAATTTTCATAAAATACATAAATTAACTTAAATTAAATTATTTTTATTGAAAATAAATATGATATCTCACTTAAATAAATTGACATTAAAATTACTTGAATTAAATAATATATCATCATAATTAATTACTTCTCCTGGTATAAAATATTTCTCAAAAATAATTTGATTTCTCAAAATTAATAAAAATCTTCTCTTAACCTTTTTCATAATTAAGTTATTTATATGAGAAAATTTTATTAATTTTGAGAGATCGAATTTATTTATGAGAAATATTTTATGTTCAAATAAAGAAGTGGCGACTCAACAGACTCATCTAAATGAGCTATGATGGATTAAATACGTGTTCCTTCACACAAATTCATTTTGTTAGTTCTTATGGTGCTTATAATATTTAGGATGCTTATAGTGTGTTTATTTCCATTTCGCACAACTTCAACTTGGCTGACTAGGCTGGACATATGAAGCATCAAGTTAGTGGAGGTTGAGGCGCATTCCTATAAGCATCAACTCCTTGTGGGCCCTTCTATTAGGGAGTGGTACCTCGAGAAGCAAATGTTCCTATGGAGGAAGGGCTTTAATAGGCGCCCAGTGCCCTAAAAGCCACTTACCCACATGTTTTGGGAGGCATGGATATGACTAGCAATGCTCTCGTCCTTGCCTTAGCTGGAAAGCCTAAGAAGGAGTTACTGTTGAGTGTGGTAGGCTATCAAGGATGGATGGAGGCCTTGCTTCTTGAAGCTATCCCTATGTCACAGGTACATCTATAATCATTTTGACAGCTCGAAGAGCATATAAGGATCATGCTTTAATATAAGGCATATGTATGAAGGTGTGGTTTGAAAGGGTCTCATCTTAGCCACCACCTATAGATGAGAGCCATAAAAGGGCACAGACTTCAGAGCTTGCTGCCTCAAGCCAATGATAGTGAAGGAGCTAGATCCCCTACTTAATAGTGTGGTAGTGTCTCGCCGCTTAATTATGACTAGTGCACTACTAGCTTTGGAGCTCTAGTGGCCTTCTTGTTCCTTTACCTCTATAGGTACCACTCATGTAAGTCTCCTTAACTTTTCTTCATTTATGCCATTACCTTTATTATTCTATGTAGGTGCCTTAGGTCAAAGTCGAGCATCTGGTAAACCTGATCGTGACTTTAAAGAAAACTTATACTCACCATACATGCAAGCTATATGTTAGAAGAATTAATTAATTTATGCCTTTTTTTGTGTCAGTATATGGCTATGTCCTAACCACCCTAACCTTTTATTTCTTTCTTAGCCATTTTAGGAGATCTTGGAGGAATTGAGAGTTAAAAGAGGTTCATGTTGAGCATGCCTAGATCTAAGCTTGCTTAGAAAAGCCCACCACGGTGGATGTATCTAAGGATGAGGAGTCGTTTAAGGAGGGGGATGAGTAGGAGGGCATTACTTGTCACCCCATTGTCTATTATTATTATTCATCTTTGTAGTAGTTGTAGGAATATTTTATATACACAAAATACTGCTTGGGCATTGTTTGGCTTGTATTCTCTTGTCATTTTAGATATTTAGGCTCTAATGCCCTAATTTTAACATATTCACATTTATTTATTTGTTTATGATAGTTGATATATATATATATATATATATATATATATATATATATATATATATATATATATATATATATATATATATATTTCTCTCTCTGTCGAGATATATAGATGATGTGAGACCTAG
>CATIWR010348521.1:0-19439 GCA_949677035.1 Omphalea diandra
AAGGATAATCTTGGAAAATTTGATTCTAAGACAAATGAAGGTATATTCTTAGGTTATTCTACCTATAGCAAGGCTTATAGAGTCTTTAATAAGAGTTCTATGATAGTTGAAGAGTCTATGAATGTTGTTGTTGATAAATCAAGTAAATTTGATCTTAGGAAAGGTATTTTTGTTAATGATCTTATATGTGTCAGTGAAAAATTCGAGTTAGAAGACACTACAAGAAAAAAGCATAAAGATAAGGAAGAAGGTGAATCATTAAGAGTATATGAGGAACCGCAACATCAACAAGAAGTTAAGGCAAGTCAAGATCTACCCAAGGATTGGAGATTCTCTAAGGATCACCCCAATGATTTGATTATTAGTGATACTCTAAGGGTGTAAGTACTAGATCTCAACTTAATCTTTTAGATAATAATCTTGCTTTTGTTTCTCAACTTCAACCAAAATCTATTGATGAGGCTCTTGATGATGAAAGTTGGGTGATTGCTATGCAAGAGGAACTCAACCAATTTGAGAGAAACAAGGTATGGGAACTTATCCCTAGGCCTAAAGAACATCCAATCATAGGTTGCAAATAGGTGTTTAGAAACAAGATGGATGAGCAAAGTTTCATCACTAGAAATAAATCTAGATTGGTTGCTAAGGGTTACAAACAAGAGGAAGACATAAATTATGATGAAACATTTACCCTCGTTACAAGATTAGAGGGCATTAGGATTCTTTTATCCTTTGCATGCCATATGAATTTTAAACTCTTTCAAATCGATGTAAAAAGTGCATTTTTAAATGGAGTAATTGAGGAGGAAGTTTATGTTGAACAACCTCTTGATTTTGAGTCTCATAATTTTCCTAATCATGTTTTTAAATTGAATAGAGCATTGTATGTATTGAAACAAGCTCCAAGAGCTTAGTATAAAAGGCTTAGTTGATTTCTTTTGAAAAATGATTTTGATAAAGGAAAGGTGGACACTACATTGTTTATTAAAAGGCACAAGCATGATACACTTATTGTACAAATTTATGTTGATGATATCATTTTTGGTGCTATTAATGAATCTCTTTGTGAGGATTTTTCTAAGTGTATGACTAGAGAATTCAAAATGAGCATGATGGAAGAGTTCAAGTTCTTTCTTGGTCTACAAATCAAACAAACCAAAAAAGGGATCTTTATTAACCAAGCCAAATGCCCAAAGGAGATACTCAAAAAGTTTGGCATGGATAGTTGTAAAGTAGCAAAAACCCCCATGAGTGGTACCATTAAGTTGGACAAAGATGAATCGGGTAAGACGATAGATGAAAAGAGATATCGAGGTATGATCGGATATCTACTTTATCTAACTGCTTTTAGGCCTGATATTATGTTTAGTGTATGCATGTGTGTTAGTTTCCAATCCTCTCCTAAAGAATCACATTTAAATGTTGTTAAAAGATTTTCAAGTATTTGCATGGCACATTAAATTTAGGTTTATGGTATCCTAAGGACTAATCTTTTAGTCTCATAGGTTATTCGAATGCGGATATACAGGTAGTCATTTAGATAGAAAGAGCACTTTTGAAACTTGCCAATTTATAGGAGAATGTCTAGTATCTTGGTTTAGCAAAAAATAAGTTTTGGTTGCCTTATCCACTGCGGAAGCAAAGTATATAATTGCGGATTGTTGTTGCTCCTAAGTCCTTTAGATGAAACAATAATTAAAGGATTTTGGCAAAGTGATTGATCACATTTCCATTAAATGTGATAACATCAGTGCTATCAGTCTCTCTAAGAATCCCATCCAATACTCTAGAAGTAAGCACATAGACATTAAACACCATTTTCTTAGAGATCATATCCAAAAGGGTGATGTTGTGTTAGAATTTATTGACACAAATCATCAACTTGCAAATGTTTTCACTAAACCTCTCAATGAAGAAAGATTGAATTTCTTTAAGAGAGAATTATGAATGCTTGATGGAAGCTCCCTAAAGTGAAAATTTGATCGTATTTGTTGATTGTATGTCTTGTGTTTCTTTATGACATATTGCAGTTAATTTAGCATCAACAAATGGATCACAATTTTGAATTTTTCAAAAACTTAATTCTTCTTCTTATCCTTATTGCCTTGTAATTCACGGTTGCAATTCATTATTCACGATTGCGAATTAATGGTCTATGTCACCCAGATGGCAAATGTCAATTCGCGATCGTGACTATCATTCTCTACCACAAATTTGGTCAAGATTTCAAATTTCTTACCATTGGAAGCGTAAATTTGAGTAACTGCCAAGCCATTAAGTGATTTGATTGCCAACCATTTCCAATTCATAAATTCAATTCTAGTCATTTCTAGCTATTTTCACACCCATTCAATGGCTATATAAATCCCCTAAATAGTGATTCTTATCACTTCATCCTATTCTAAATCTATTCTCTTTCCAAAACTCTCAAAATTCTCAAACTCTCACTACCTTCTCTCATGGCTCCTAAGAAAATTTCAAGAGCAGAAAAGGGCAAGGTTGTGGCTCAACCATCTACACCCCCAACACTTTATATAATGAAGGGCATCACAAAAGGAGGAGAAGGAGCGCTTCAAAGCCAATTCTTTAAAAATCATCCTCCCCAATAAAATTCTTTATACATTTATGTTGGAGACTCTTGGAATCAATGCAGAAATTTGTGCATTCCTATTGAACTTGGGATAGAATGAGTTCATCTTTCTAGATGAACCTAGTTATGAAGAAGTCGTTAAGGAATTCATGTGCACGGTTCAACTGAGTCGCAAAGCAGAATCACGAGCGGGGCAATACGGGTTAGTTTCTCTAGCTTTTAGTAATCCATATTTTATTACCTTTGAATAACTTTCCTCCCTTTTCAACCTTCAAGTTGGAGAAAATATTCCTTTCATTATCTTCGCTCTTGATGTCATTTATTCTGAATTTTAGTCGAAAATTTCCATTGAAACCAAACACGACCCGAAAATCTCCCTAGCCAAATACATAAAACCCTACCTTTTTGGATACTCTATCGTATCATCACCTTTTTCGTAAATACTAGAGGTGATGGTAATAAGAAGTATCTTAAAAAGACTTGACCTTTCTATTCTGCCTTGTCAAAAACTAAACTATCCAAGCCAGTCGGTATCTTATGGATCAATTGATCCACATGAACACTGAACCTAAAAGCCAATTCTTTCTGCCTTCACATATAACAACCATATATCGCTTTATAAGGGCCCTTGATGAGGAAAATGAAAAATTCCTCACCAAGAAACTCTTCCCTTTTTAGAATTTTCTTGATCTCACCTATTTAATAAGCGTCAAAGCCAATACACCCATACACATATGCTTATACCCTGGGTGCCTTTGGGGCTAAGAAAATGGAAACTTCCCAAGCCTCTAAAAGGAAGAGGCTCATCATTAAAGAAGGAGCCCTACCAGTCCCCCTTCCTCAACCAAAACCCAAATCAAAAATTGTCTCTTGCCATCATTAACAACAAATTGGATAAGATGATGAGAATGATGAAAAGGCGATTCCTATTTCTCTCACATCTTTATAGTGACATGGTGGATTTACAAGAAAAATTGAGTGTTCCTCCTTGCCATCTTCCGGATTTTACTCAATTTGAAGATACACAAAAAGAAGAAGGCAATGAAGAAGTTGAGGATGGAGATGAAGCCGAAGGTGAAGACAATGAAGGAGAAGAAACTTTTGGAGATGATGATGACTCTCTAATATTCTAGAATAGGAATTCTTTGTATTTTCTTTTTACTTTTGAATACAAAAATTGCGATCCCACAGTTTGTTTATAAATGAATAAGAATGTTCTTTTTTAAATTCTTTGTCTTATATGATTGATTGAATTTACTTTTATGATTGTAATTCTTATTAATTTTGCTCCTTATGAACACTTATCTATTTCTTATGCATTTGTTTTTTTCCTTTATGCACCCTTTTTTTATCTTGCCAAAGGGGGAGAGATATAAAAAAGAAAGAATCTAAGTCTAAGGGGGAGAGAAAATAACTTGCAAATAATAACATAAGTTGAGGGGGAGCATCATACTTATCATACTTAGAATTTTTTTTTTTACAAATTTCATACTTAGGAAATTTCACCTTGATGTTTGTCTAGAAATTTCTAAGCATTCATTGAATCATTAACCATTCTAACTTTACAACTTCAAAACACATGCATTTATTTTTCCTTAGTAACAATCTAAGTTGTCAAAATAAAAAAGGGGTAGATTGTTGGACTAAGTTGATTTAACCTAAGTCATGAACCTTTTTGATCTTGATAATAGAGATTGATCAATTCTAATGCTTTCATTAAGTGTTGTTTTGTAGATTATAAGTTAGATTTTGTCATTGGAAGTTGGAAGGAGTCCAAATCTCCAACCTTGTAAAGTTCACTCTAAATCACGGTGAGTGTATTAGAAATCGCAATTGCGAATAAGTCACAAGGAAGGATGAAGCTAAGCCAGAGGAATTCACAAACAACTTCGCTACGGTGACACACCCAAAGTTGGCAAAGCCTTAGTCACAGAGTGTGTCATGCCTAAGTCGCGATTGCGAATTTCATAGTGACAAAGGAGAGAACCAAAGCCACAACCAAAATTTGCCAAGTATCCCAGGTGTTCGTTGAAGATCAAAAATTACAAGGGCAAAAGTTAGTTCGCGACTGCAACTTAAGCAATTGAAGTTTGCTCTTCAAACAGAGGAATTTGTGGTCTCATTCGTGCCTAAGACATTGATACCTCGTGACAATGACTTGTGAGAGTGGTTAGAACACAACGACTATATTATCATGGATGACCAATGAAAAGCTGACATGTAGACTAGCCGTTGGACACAAATGGTATTTTCAGCTGAAATTGGAAATTCGCGACTACGACTTCAACCTGACAAGCATTTAATGTTGAATTTGCATAACACATCTTTGAGATTTGTAATAGTTTTAGTCTAACATCTCTGTGGTGGATATGAGCTATAAATATTCCACCAAACAGATGTGAATGCAAAAGAATTCATTAATTTGTAATCAAACTCTTGCAAATTTGCTACTCATTCTTTCAATTCTTCTTTATGCTTTAAGTGATTGTTTGGTGTGAGCAATAAACACCATTATGAGAGGTTTTAGTATGAGCCTTGAAAACACTTGTGAGAGGTTTTAGTGTGAGCCTTGAAAACACTTATGAGAGGTTTTAGTGTGAGCCTTGAAAACACTTTAAGAGATTTTTGTGTGAGCCTAAAAAACACAAGTTGTAAAAGTTTGGTGTGAGCTTGGAAACACCATTTGAGTTTTGTGCAATACCTAATTGTAGAGAATTGGGGAGTGGACATAGGGTTAGTTAACACCCGAACCACTATAAACACATGTGTCAATTTCTCTTTTCTTCTACTCAACTCCACCTTATCCCTCATTTTATTTTTTAATTGAATGCCAATTCAACCCCCTTTTCTTGGTGCCCTAGGCCAACAAATACGCCATATCTCATCAACTGTCAACTTTTTACCAGTTTTAGGATCTCTCTATGATAAATAAAAAATAAGTCTAATTTAAACTTTTGTAAAGATTTAAATTCACAAAAAAATAAAAAAATATCAATAAACTCAAATACTTAAGTAAGACACATCTATATTTACGATACAATAAATAATTGTTATACTTACACTTCATTCCTTAACTTCTACAAAGGATACAGATCCACACATGTGCTTTGTTATTAGCTTTAAGCGATTTCTTTTATTTTTATCGCTCACCTTCTACATGACAAAAGCAAATTTAAAAAATTAATAATAGTGTATCACTTATTTTTTCTTAAATCAAATAATTTAAACTGTAATAATTTATCTTGAATTCATCTGGCAATAAATAATTATTGATTAATTTCTAATCAGATTCATCCATATGTGATGGACAATATGTTATTTGCTTCTCTTCATCCATTTCCAAAAATTGCTTACATTATCAATGTTTCCAAATTCTATATAAGCGCCTCATGGTTGTCATCACAAAATCCTTAAAAATCTCATCATCACAATCATCAATTTTCACAGTAAATTTATCCTTCAAAGATATTATAAAAATAAATTAAAAATAGTAATTATCATTTCTTCTATAAATTTGTAATAACAAAATAAAACGCTTAGAAACGAATTGCCTTGACCATTTTAAACATATCATCCCCAACATCCTTCGTAACTTCTTTCCATTTTACTGCACTTAGTTTTGCTTCAGTGCGTGCTATAGTTCCATAGAAGTTAACAATCTTACTATCATTTTGCAAACAACTTTATTAATATTAATAGGAATGTGAACAACTATCTTAGCACCATGCATAGTATTCATGTGGATAGCTACACATTTGGTTTTGCCTCAATCATTCTTTTTTGTACTTGTAGAGTCCACTATATTTTATATGTAAAAAAACAAAACAAAACAAAAAAATCAAATCATCAAATTTTCTTTCCACTAAACAAGCAAGCAACTTAAGTTAACAATATAGATAAAGCTAGTAAATGGAATAGATAATTATTAGTCAAAAAATGAGAGAGAATCAAATAACCATTCCATTGGTTGTCTCATAAAATAATAAGTTAAATAAGACATTTTAGTATTTTGGTTTGCTAT
Organism: Omphalea diandra; assembly: GCA_949677035.1. Classification (NCBI taxonomy): domain Eukaryota; kingdom Viridiplantae; phylum Streptophyta; class Magnoliopsida; order Malpighiales; family Euphorbiaceae; genus Omphalea; species Omphalea diandra. The sequence continues at coordinate 6,612 of CATIWR010348521.1, forward strand.
AATAGGATAGTTTAAGCAGTGAACAAAAATGATTATGACTTAAGAGTCCCTACACAATATATGTTATCTATGCATTTTTAATATGATAAAGACTGCAGTTATTGATAGTTGATTTTTGAAATGTGCCTAAAGAAAAGATCATATCATCACATTTTCTTTCCTGTAAAAGAGCAAGCAACTAAAGCTAGTTAAACTAGCATGCTAAGCCTTCGTTTCATTAAAAAGATAAAGGAAATAGATATGATACCAACACATCCTTAATTGTTTGTCAACATTCACAAACATCTCACAAATATATTAAAATGAAAACTAAAATAGATGAATGGATAAATCAAAATAAACAATTATACTATTTCACATATTGATAAATATATCTTAGCATCATGAACACAATCAACGATAACAATTACATTAATATAAAAACAAAGGTATAGAAGCATAATATATATAAGATAATAAAATAAAAATATTACCTAACAAATAAATATAAGGCTCCACTTTTGCTAAATACAAAACTTCCAATATTTAAAATAGGTCTTATATCCAGCAAAAAGAGTAACATGAATACTATAATAGATGAATCATAAATGGATAAATCAAAATATCAAATTGAATACATATCAGTCCTCTTTAATGAGTTAAAGAGAAACAATGGTCAATCCTCTTTTATGAGTTAAAGATAAACAATGGGAAGTATGGATAACTCAACATGTGTTTGAACAAGTTTATCAGCAAAATTATTTGGTCAACCATAATTTGGTTACAATTATATGGCTCGCCAAGATGTGCAAAGTATTTGGACCTTGAAATAGAAAACCCACTAAAAATACTTTAGAGAAGATGAAACAACTCTAAAGTGCTTAAAATTGTTCTAATAAGTGGTAGTGGCACTCAAAATAATGCAAGAATGTCAATAAGCATATGAGCAACTTGAAATCAAAAGCTTCAACTATTAGAAATTGTAATACTATCAAGATGTTTATGGCTTCTTTGTTCCTATTTTCAAGCTTAAAAAGTTGAAAGAAAACACGATGTGGTAAAAAAATTTTTGCTAAGACATTGCAATGCTACTCAAGCATTAGTCATAGATTATCTAAGAATTAGCTCTTAGTTTATTCCTAATGACATATATATAACTGATAGTATAGATTTATAAAAGGTTTCTTTCTTGATGAACACATATGGTAAGAAATTTAAACAAAATTAAAAAAAAATGCAAACTGTTACAAAAACATAAAAATAATACATTAGAAAAATATGATTATGAATTATGTAAGAGAAATTCAACTAGCCTCAGTAAGCAATTATTTTATTTTCAGCATAAAATCAAGAACAAAAGAGCAAATTGAATACATACTACTAGTAGAAAGACTATCATATATCATCTTTGATGGATTGGATTCTTGAAGGTCAAAATCTTGGGATTGAGATGGTGATGGAAGTTGTCTTATATGAATCCAATAATTGCATATTAACTTGCATATTTGTTGGTTGTTGAACTTTTAGTTGTTGGATTTTTGCTCTTTTTATGTCCTTGTTTTATTTATATAAAGTTTTAGTTAAGCTGATGAGGAGCCTCAAAATTATTTTGATCTTTTCCCTTTTAAAGCCATGTCCTACAAAATATAACCATAACTTAATATTTAAAATTTCATAAACTAATTCATGAAAAAGTTTAAAACTTTTCCTACTCATAGAGGAAGATAAACAAGTGAAATAGAACATAATATACATAATATTACACCTTTAGTTGTACCAAATTACCATATGAATTATTACCCTTAGTATCATAATTCATTTATATAATGAAATATGGTGAAATTCACTACCTAAAGGTCTAAATTAGTACATATCATCCTTAGCTTTAGACATTTTACATATATTTTCTAATTTCCTGATTAAAAATGAATTGTTCTCTAATAAAGATCATGCTAAATTCATGCAATGATGTGTGTGTGTATGTGTATTATAGTGGTGGCCAAAACATATATTACTCTAATCTTATTCTAACTTGTTAGATAAAAAATTTGATTGTAAAATTTGTGCATAAAGTGAAGATTATAGGTTGTTATTATAGTTTTTGAGAATCTAAAGTTGTTACTAAAACAAAATTTTAGTCCCTAACCACTTTATATAATGTACATATAGAGCGGTAATTAGTTTCATTATTCTTTTTAGTTATGTCCCATATTATAATTAAATTTTTTTTTTTAAAAAAAAGATTATTACACCTTGATCATGGTCTAGTGTCATTAAAATAAAAAGGGTTAGCACTCAATTGATGAGTAGTTATGCATAGACACATAACAGTCTTTAAACACATCAGTTCATACATCTTGAAAGATAAACTTGTTAGCTATTTATAAAAGGCAATCAAAAACTATATCTGGCTTTTGGCTTGCATTGGTTGGTCCCATTAAAGGATCAAATTCAAATCTTTGATATGAGATAAATGAAACCTGAAGTTTTACTATAATATGTTTTTGATGAAAATATGCAAAAGAAAAAGCATCAACAATAGCCCTTATGTTGTTGCTTAACTCAAATCTTAGGTTCCATGTGTTGGAATTTGGAAATGTTACTCAACTAAAATCCCAAATGGTAAGATGCCTTCATTTAGCTATATTGATTAGTTATATACTTTCAATTTGGATGAAGTTGTTCCTCTTATGCAAGAAAATCAAAATAAAAAAAAATAAGACAAGTGGTGCCTTCTAATTGAAATAAAATGAAGTTAAAAAAGAAATAATTAATGAAAGGAACTACCAAGTTTACAGTGGTTATGATGCTAAATTGGGGTTGAGATTAGGTGGTGATACTATGAATACTTAGTGTCTAAAAAGTGTTTATAATATTGGTAAGGCACCTAATGACACTTGTAACACCAATATAACTGTTGAAGAGTTCATTGTAGGTTATGTTCTTATTATAAGGTCCACTACTCAATAAGAAAATGATATAATATTTCAAAAATTTGAGAATTTTATAACACTATCAACATTATAGAGTTTAAGATTGTGAGGTGAGATATTGTGATTTTATAGTTCTAATGGAAGATGAGTTTGAAAAATGGAGAAAGCAAAGAAAGAAAATTAGCTCTTTGCCATTAAAAATTAGCTAATTATAAAACACTACAAAAGCTCATGGGAATTAATAAATATTGATGCTGAAAAACTATTAAGTTCTAACTAGAACCACATAAAAAAAGATATCCTTCAGAGTAATATTATGAAATAACAAAGCATTTGACAATTTTTCATATGAAAAGGTTCAAGTGGTACTCTTAAACCAATAAAGCATATTAATAATGGGCAATGACATAGGCATTTTGCATAACCTTTCACATGCCAAAAATTGTTTAAGAAAAGTTTAAAACTTAAGTGATCATGTATAGTCATTGCAATTCAAACTCCTTATGAATTGAATATAGTACCTTTTATATGTTGCACACTTTCCAACCATCAAATTCAAATCTTATGATTTGTTTTATTAACAAAAAAAATTACTCTACCAGTTTACCTTCATTCTGTGAGAATTTGATGCAAATTTAATCCATCAAACCCAGGAAAATTTGGCCTAACTTTGTACTTAGAAATTTGCACCCAAATAATAAGCATTACTAACACATTATTAAGATAATACTAATAGCAGAACAAAGGATTCATCTTTAATACACTTATTGTCCAAAAATCAATATAAAATCAACTTCATTTGTACCACAATAAATAAATAACTAGTAGAAACATAATTATCCTAACTTTCTAAATCATGTAACCTTGGTAGGAAAAGAAAAACATACAAAGAGAAATAACTTAGAGGAAGACTACAAAGATGACAATAAATAACTATTTATCACTTGGTTGCTTGTTAAGGGTTCTTGTAACAAGTTTATACAAAATTAGTTGATTAATCATTATAAGTACAAAATGTTACTTAAATCACAAAGTAATTAAGTTTAGAAATAAATCAAGGGAAGGCTATAAAATATGACAATAGATGACAACAAAAGACTACTAATCACTAAGTTAATTATATAGGCCTCTTAAAAATTGACAAAAAAAAATAAAGGATTTCAATATTCATTATTAACCCACAGAGAGAGAGAAAGAGAGAGAGAGAGAGAGAGAGAGAGAGAGAACAAGAGAGAGAGAATGCTTAATTTATTACAAAGTAACTAAGTTTAGAATTTATATATTATACCAAAACTACAATGGTGATGGCAAAACTAAAGGAAACCCAACATATAGACTAACCCATGATTCTAGACTGCAACAACAAAAATGAAAGAGAGATAAATATGAATCAACCCTACCCTGAATCCAAAGAAATAGTGGATGCTAAAAATACTGTATCACAAGTGTATGAGAAAAAGGATACTTTTACTAATGATTACACATTTGTGCAAGTGCAAATCCAAACTTAGATTGGTAGATTATAAATGATTAAGCAACTTCCCTAAGCCTAATTAAATAAAAGGTGACTCTGAGGTATGTGTAAATAACCTACAATTCATACTCTGCAATCTCAATGTTAAAGAAACCATTTTGATTTTTTAACAGGCCTCAATGTTCAACAAGTACATTCCAATGCCTGATTAAACTAAAGAGGAATGTGTAAATGTTAAAATCAACTTCTGGAGTCTAAAACTTTAAATCCTTTTATATAAAATTTAAGCTACCTGTACTTAATAATTGTCACTTTATCAGTAATACCTTTAGCCTAGCTTCGAAAATGAAAAGTGTCAACATGCTAGTTAGTAGGCAATCATCTATCATGTGTTATTTGAATTATTGCCAAATGCAATAAATAATAGGCATCAAAATGGATCACAATTTTTGGCCCCCTCTATGTTACATATTCAAATAATACTAAACAAAAAAATGCACATAAAAAATCAATCTTTAGTTGAGCAAAAGCTAATGTCAGTTATAACATATTAAAAATGCTTACATATGCACTGTATTGAGCAACAAAATATCATTTGTATATGTCAAAACCCTCCCCTACCATGTTCAATTAAACCATTGAAATCCATAGTTAACTGAAAATAATAAGATACCAATAATTTTGAGACTTTTGCATCACTCAGTAATTTTTTGTTTCACACTGAATATTAACAAAATATATAAGATTTCCCTGCAAGGCCAAATGCCATGATCAACTGACCTACACCTCTAACTAGACTAATAAACTTTTAAGACTACCCAATATCCTAAAGGGTAAACAAGAATCCAATTCAAAGTATGCAAATCTGAAAGAGAAATTGATCCATCATAATAATGAAAAGGACCATAAATCATGAAATAAAAAGCAAAAAAATTAAAACCCAATAAAGAAAATTAAACATCAAAAGAATCCAAACTTAATTTCCAAACTTATTGAAAGAACAAGAAAGTTAAAATCTTATAAGAAAATAGGAGAGTTAGACAATGGTTCAGGCTATGCCAGGAGAGCAACCAAAGAGGAAAAGAACAATAAGCCAATAAATGAAAAACATGAGGATATAGGTAGTCTAGACACCATGGTAAGTGAATCGTCATGCCATTGACCTGTTTTAGTGTTTTAAGTTTAATTTCCTAAAAAAGAAAGAAAATTATTGGTATGGCAAGTTTAATTTCAACAATGGTTACTAAATTTTTTGTGGAGTTTAACACCATTATGCCATTGAACTTATGGCAACAAGGTGTGAACTTATTGGATTATATCATCGGATAAGGCTTTCCATGATGTAAATAAGGAATTCAAGAAGATTCAAATTCATGGACTTAACCTTAGGATTATGATTCAGATTTGATAGGAGGTTTATTGGAGAGTATGTTCGAGTCTCTTAGATTTTTATTTATAGGTGTTCTAAAAATTAGCCACTATTTCAGTGTTATAAGTTTCACGACCGATTTTGTAATTCCTAGCTTTACTGGAAAATCATTCCATATTAGTCTGAGAATCTTTGTATTTATTTTTAAAATTTTTTTTATAGCCCTAATTAGTCTATTAAAGTATTAGTTCCTCTTTACTTTGTTTTGTAAGTCCAATCCTTGTAATATTATAACTAATTCTAAAGTCCTTTAGCTTAAAGGTTTAGGTTTATGTAAGGCTATAAAAAAGCACACAAAAAGGTGATTGTGGAACATAAAATAGGACATTGATCATACTAAGAAGTGGAAATACAAATCTAAAAAATGAAATAATGAAATATAGAGATGTATATAAGAGTTTGATTTGGAAAAGAGAATAAACAAAAAGTCAAACACTAAACCAAAAATAAAATAATAAAAAGTCTGCAAGATTCTACACTCAAAATTACATTTACAACTAGTCATTATCATCAAGCCTTTCATCATCTTCTTCACTTATGTCAAGGTCATCATCAGATTCAAAAAAGGTGTTTTCTTCTTCATGTACTTCACCTGACGCTCTCTTAATAAACACATATTTGAGATGACTGGTTATTATTTCCTCTTCAAAGTCATCACAACGTAGCACCAAACTTACATTCTCATTGACGTTATCATCCAATTGTAATTGAGTAGCATGCAATCCATCTTCTTGAAATGCTTTTTCATCATAAGATGATTCTTCTTCACTTGTCTTAGTAATAACATTAATAATTGGAATGACAAATATATCTCTAGGAGTCATTTTATTGACATATAACCATTGAGGGTTATTTATATCTTACACATAAAAAACTTATTCAGCTTGTGTTACAAGCACATAAATCTTATTAGAACACAAAGAGCATTGTAAATTAACATATTGAAACCCACATTTGTCACTCTTATAATGCAAACCCTTATGTTGAACATCATACCAGTGACATTTGAATAAAAAAACTTCATTGCTGCCCATAAAAGAGAACATATATATGTTAGTTAATACACCATAATATTCCTTAATACTAGATGATTCATCAACCTTTACTAATACTTTACTATTTTGGCTTTTCAATGAACTTTCATGCCCTTTGTATGAAACCTAAATCCATTGTTGATAAAGGTATCACAACATTGTACAAATTGAAATGAACCTATTGCTAGATTATAAAAAACATCACTTACTTGTCCTTCCTTGTGTAATGTCGATACCTGTATAGTTATTAAAACAACAATGTGATTTTGATATGAAAATATTATCTTATGTATTATGATGACTTCACAGTTTCTAATACTTGTTTAGAAAACCATATGGGGAATTGCACTTTGTGCCTTCTCAATATGTCCTTAGCATTTTGGCTTGCTAGCTCATCTTGATGCTTTCTACATTAATGTTGTTTTTCTTTAGTATGAATTTTTGATATCTTTACAAATGTAAAAATTAAAAATTTTTAAATTATTTGATGAATGGCCAATCCTCCTCTCAGTTATGAAAAATGTACATCAAAATTTCATGAAATTCTTCTCAACTAAGAGTTCTTAGTTTAGAGCTCCTTTTGCATATCCCTTTCGTATGAATATCAATAAATCAATAAAAATACAATCTACTTAGCCATCATTCTAAGGTGATTAATTGAATTTGGAATCAACTATATTTAGATACCTCGAGCAAAAGGTGAGACATTCATCAATGATATACCCTTTAGCTATTGACCCTTCTAGACAAGCTTTATTTTCAACATATGACTTTAATGTGCCCAAGTACCTAATAATTTTCTTCTTAATTATGTGAATATAAAATAAAGGAAGTAGCAAATGTAATTATAGAAGTTTGAAATATATAATTAAATGTACCTTTCAATTAGATACATCCAACGATATTGCACAGGGCCAACAATCGTAGGTTCACCAACCAAATGAATAGGCAAGTGAATTATAACATAAAAAAAAAGTAGGTGGGAAAAATTTCTCTAGCTTGCAAAGAGTAATTGCTATCTGTTTATCTAATTCATTTAGTGCACCAGGATTCAAAACCTTTGAACATAGTTTTTTTTCTTAAAAAAACCCAAATTAATTATTAACTCGACAACATCCTTATGCAACAATACATTCAATGGAAGGAGTCATTGCAAAAATATATTTACGACACTTCATACCTAAGATCTTTCACTCCTTCATATTCATACACCTAGATATATTAGAGGCGGAACCATATGGGACCTTCAAATCCTTTAAGAACTCACATAACTTAATACGCTCAATTAGAGAAATTATCTATAGCATTAGGTTTTCTTAATACCCCATTTGCTTTATAAAGATGTAGTTGACTCTTATTCCCATGTCTATAAGATCACAACGAGCCTTTAACGTATCTTTAGTCTTTCCCATAGTGCCCATCAACTTTACTAGCACATTCTCATTTACATTTCTTTCTATATGCATTACATCTAAATTATGAAATAACAACAGTGTCTTCCAATGGTGCAACTTGAAAAATATACTCTTTTTACTTTAGTTATTGATGGTGTTAGTTTCATCACACTTTTATTTTTTCGACCTTTTCCAAAATTTTATGGTGATAGTGTGCCTAATTATTGAGCACTTCATCTCCATTAAGTGGATTTGGAGCATGCCTATGTTATGTTATTCCATCAAATAAATTGGCTTGATTTTTGAACCTGTGATTAGTAGGCAAAAATCTGCAATTACCCATATAGCATCCTTTACTTCTCAATGAATAATATCAAGTATCATAGTGGCAACACGGACAAGCAAACTTCCATTTAGTTATCCATTCTGATAAATTTCCATAAATAGGAAAGTCATTGATGGTCCACATAATTGCAACACGTAATTTGAAATTCTTATATGAGTGAGCATCAAAGGTGTCCACACCAACCTCCCATAAAATTTTAATTCCTCAATCAATGGTTGCAAATAGATATCAATATAATTTCTTGGACTTTTACTCCTGGAATCAATAGCGCCATCATAAGATAGGGTTGTTTCATACATAGCCATGGCGATAAGTTGGAAGGAACTAGCACAATAGGCCATGTGTTATATGTTATACTCATGTTGCCATATGGATTGAATCCATTGCTTTCTAACCCAAACCTAACACTTCAAGGATTTGATGCAAATGTGGGATGCTTCTCATCAAAAGTTTCTAAGCAATTGAATCTAATAGATGCCTTATCAAACCATCATTGATGTTTCCTTCTTATGCCACCTCATGTCTTTTGACATCTTTCTAGACATATACACCTCTACAATCTCTGTGTTATTGGAAAATAACGTAAGACCTTCTTGGGAATGTTTTTACCTTTACTAGTTGTGCAAGGCTCATTGTCTTGATTGAGTGATTTCCATCTAGATTATCCACAAACAGGACATTGATGTGCACTTTCATAGTCCTTCCAAAATAAGATGCAATCATTTTTGCATGCATCTATCTTCACATAATCCAATCCAGGATATTTTGCAATTTTCTTTGCATTATAATAAGAATTAGGTACCAAGGCCCCTTTAGATAAAACTTCCTTATAATGTTTGAGAAGTGACTCCATCAATTTATCTGTCCATTTATTCATACATTTCTGGTGCAACAACTTCACTATGAAAGATAGCTTTGCCAACTCATTGTCATACCCTAAATAAAGCTTCTGTTTCAAGTCTTCCAAATGATTGTAAAATTTCAGCCTTTACATTAGGTGGTTCATGAAAATCATCTACATTATGAGATTCAATGACTCCCCTATATGGGCAGATTGTATGTTGTCATGGCCAACCACTTCTTCAAGAAAGGTGCCCAAGTCGTCGTTTTTAGAATTATGAGTATCTTTAACCATATTAGATATTCCACCATAAAAAATTTATTGCTTTTCACCATGATAGTGCCAAAACGTGTAAATCCTAAAGAAGCCTTTTATTAACAAATGAACTCACACTTCCCCCTCAGTTCTGAAGTAATTGTTACCACAACCTACACAAGGACACTGTATAATACGACTTTTTGTAAAATTGAACGCCTAGACAATGAAGTTCTCAACACCTTCCATATATTCTCTACTCGTTCTGTTACTATTATTTAGTCACTGTTTGTTAGGGACCATTTCTAAAACAAAATCATACAAAGTTTTAGTACATTTAATTTTCATGTGAATTGATATATGCATATAAATTATATTTGTTTTCCACATAAGTGCAAAAGCTGCCCAGAATTTGTCTAAAAACATCTCCTAAAACTGCCCAAAACTATAACTAAAAGTACCAACAAACACTGCTCGGAAACAATAAGAAAATGCAACAACAAGAACTGCATAATACTGCAACAAAATTATCTTGGACCAAAAATGCAACTGAAACTAATAACAAACACTGCTTGGAAACAACAGAATGCTGCAATAACAAAAATTTAAATTGTTTTCAATGTATTTCTTAGTAGATTCAATTCTTTCTTTTACAAAGTTTCCTTAAGAAAAAGTGAATTCCTGAGTCAAAATGAATTTTTAATTAATAAAATTAGTTTGCCTTAAAAACTAATGGATGCACAGCGGCAAAAGCTGTGGTCAGAATAAATTTTTTTTACTGTATTTTTTTGTAAGCCAAGATAGTTTTGAAGTTTATTCAAAGTAACATATTCATGCATACATGTTCATTTTACGTTTAACCTTTGCTATTCACAGATCAAGAAAGAACAAAGGAAGAATGATTATGAAATGCAAAAGCTGCTAGCTTTAAATGAGAAACACAAGCTATTTAGTTAATGTACCTTTTAATGTTTTCATTGCTTCTATTTTATTTTTTTATTTTCATTTTCCTTGGTATTTAAGACGTTGGCTGTTGAAAATGATGTGATATGATAAACTTACTTTTATTTTCATTATGTAGTGACTGACTAGTTGATATATTCTATTATTCAATCTACTTTTTGAAAAGTTGTATTTCCAAGTTATGTTATAATATGATAAGACTGCAGTTTTTTTTGTCTAATTTGTTGTGCTCAAATTAAATATTCATGTTTATTTTTCTATAAGAAACTATTTGGAAGCTTAAGCTCACTTTACGTTTCAAGTTTAATGTCACTAGTTTTTGGTACCTAAAAAGTATTTCTTTTCAATTAATGTTAGGTAAAGTCACATCTTGAAATATACAAACAAAATGCAAAAGCAATTTTATCCATTTACTTGAACATCATGAAGAAGGTAATTCTAGAATATTGTCTGTCTATTAAGTAGTACAACAAAAATTAATGCTTACTCAAGATATATGAGAAACATATGCAAACAATACTTTCAACAGAGCTCAATTATGTTGAAAGTATTCATATAAGACAGTTTCTTTAACTCAATACGTTGTGTTAAGTAACTAACCAAGTTGGAGAAGGGTGATTGGGCATGTATATGACACTTTGACAGTTTAGTGGGAAATTTATGAAAATTTCGGAAACCGCAAAAATTCAATCCATGGACACATAACCCATTTATGAACTAATATCATATCATTACTAAGTCCAAGTAACAAAGTTAAACAAAATGAAAATATGCAATTGCAAGGATGCTAGTGAATGAGGAAAGATGGAAAAAATAAAAATACATCTAGTCTGTAATATGCATTGGATACATTAACACTATTGGAGATACATCTAATTTCTAAAAGAATTTCATTCCATTCTACTCTCATTCCCCACATGGTTATATGATAGATAAAACAGGCAACCTAAGTTAACAAGTAACATAAGTAAAACCAACAAATCTGACAAGTTGCAATATGATTGGAGACAAGTAAACTCAAAGACTCTTTCATCTTTGTTCATCTTATAACATAGAATTCCCAATCAAATGAAGCAAAGTTACTTCTTAAAACCTGAATTGATTTGAATATAAGTATCTCATATTCTAAAAGAGAACGATGCTTCTATCATAAGTATGAGGAATGTTGTTTATGCTAACTACTTTGTGTACAAGGTATTGTTATGCTTGCAATGAATAACATTCTTTCTAAGTGGATTCTAGTTTCAGATTGTGGATCACTCTTCTCAAATATGAAGAGCAGGTCACACTTTCACCAAATTGCTTGAAGGTCTTAGTCTCTTCTATTTAGGAAAGATGTAACATTCCTAGCTACATTCATTAGCATTATCACATGAGCATATGCATTAGATAAATAATCATTCAGAAGCACCATTGCATTTGGGGTTATTTGAACATATATGTAGTGTTTTGTATAGTTGTATGGCAAATTGTTTTATGTTGTGTGCATGTTATAATATCATAAATAATGGTGTTTTAGAGCTTAATTAAAAGTATAAATAGTATCTAAGAATTAGAAGATGGATGGAAGTGCTTAATGAGTGAAGAAGAGGAACTAAAAGCAAAACTTTTAACTTTCAACCAATAGAAAACCAGCCCCAATCTTTTGACTTGTTTAAGATAAAAATACAGACCATTAGGGTCAGATTTTGAGGGAAAAATGTGGGGTATACCAGAAACAAGAGAGAGCAAAGGAAGAAGAAAGAAAGGAAGAGGAAGGAGAAGAAGAAGAAGAAGAAGAGAGGGAGAAGAGTGAGCTGCCTAGCGTTTTTCAATGCTGGGACAGTAGGTAAGTAAATTTATCTTCTTCTTAACTGGAATTAACATCTCATGACATGTTCATCATGCATGGTTAGTGAGAATTATGGAGTAATTGAGGTAGATCTCTTGGATGGAAGTTGTAATCCAAGAGAATAAGAGCTGATTCTGTTGGATTTTGCTGTTAGAGCATACTTTTGCACCCAGGATTTCGTAACCCTAGAAGAGGAATTAGGGAAATTTCAAAATATGAAAGTTGTAGCTTTATGTCTCATATAAATGTGTATGAAACAGTTTTTCTTGATTTTGTGTATGTGAGGAGATATGACCCCTTCAGTAGGACTAGGTCAAATCCGAACCGAGATGATATAGCCTTCTGTTTT
>CATIWR010348556.1:0-25385 GCA_949677035.1 Omphalea diandra
TTCAATAAACATATTAGTGATATGGGTGTTGTGGAGTCTTTTGATGTGTTTGGTTAGTGAGAGTTTTGTACTTGTAATTGAACGTCTAAGTTAAATAATTTTGCTACATTGCTTATTCATATTTATTTATATGAGTTAAGTGTTTTGTGGTTGTTTGTTATGCGTATATGTGCATTCTATATATATAACATGCTATGAGTTGTGGGTGATGTGTTTAAGATTAGTGTGATTAGCTTAAACTATGTTGGTTTTCAATTGTGTTTATGGAAATAAAGGATAAGACATATATTGTGTGTGTAATTCTAAAATGGAAATAAAAGTTTTATTATGAAGTCTTGTGAATTTCTCTTACTCGTTTGAGCATGTGTAAAAGAGAAATATTTGGAGGACTGACAAAAGAAATGGTGTATTGATCACATGTGAGTGTTATTTTCTTGCTACACTGTCATATCGAAATCCAGGTCGATTAAGTTGTTAATATTTGTGACTATGGATTGGTACTATAGGACATAATTACTGTCATGATCCGATATTGATAATTTAATGTGGATATGATTATGTTTAAGGTGTCATTTTATCAATAAACAATATGTTTTCTAAAATTTTGTGGTCACATTTGAGTTTAAAGTATTCAGTCAAAAAGTTATTTTCAAAATGTTTTCTTTCATAAAACATGAAAACGTCGTAATTAATATTACTCAAGTGAGAGAATGTTAGAATTTTTTATGTGGACTAATACTAATTATGAGTTTGTTTTAATTATTTATAAAATAGACTGAATAATATAGTTTATTGATTACTGGGTAAGCCCAATTGAAATAGTGATAAATTGAGTTATAGGTTTGTGACGCTTTTAGTGGGTTGATATGGAAAACAGTCAATGTAGACCTATTTTAACATGAACCTGTGATGAGTGGACCTATTAAAATATATTATAAATAAGCTAAGTATTCTCTCCTGCTTTCATAACCCTAAACCTAATTATTACGTCCATTGTAGCCGTCTTGTGAGAAAGTTAAGGAGAAGAAAACCTAACGTTTGTTTTTCAACCCTTCTAATATATTATCCCAGTGTTTAATTTTCAACGATCTCAATTATGGCGCAGAACAATTTGAGATTCAACGCGTAAACAGATACGCAATTTGTTTTCGTTTAACTATTAAATTGATGTTTTAAATTTATGTACTGGATTCAAAAATTATTACACTTGCAACAAGATAAGGAAATGAGACCTTCAATGGATGAGGTATTGGAAGAACTACAGTGAAGGCGGATATTATGAATTGGAGAGCCTAGCAGAGAGACATAATGATAAAGAAGTCTCAAAGAGCATGGAGCTGCAACCTTTACGACCAGATGATTGTGATGAGATTGCATTGCTCAGGAATATCCAGCTAGCACCTTCACCTAATCCAGTAACTCATAAATGGGTCAGTAGCAGTTCTACCTCCAATGCATCTACGTTCAGCTCTTAAGGTTTTTTTTTTCGTCGTAAATCTGTTTTAAAGAGGAGTGATGTAGTAAATGTAATTAATCTGACAGAGATGCAATTTCATCCAATTGTCATCAGCTTCTCTCTGTTCAATTCATAGACAAACAGATACCCATAATTGATGGGTTACGACTCGAGAGTTAAAATGGAGCTATCAAAATTTTTCATTTTTATTTTTATTTTTCTCTTTTGTCTGTTCTCTATCACTAAGATAATGTCAAAGATATTAAAAATTTTCCCAATTTTAATGAACTAAAAAGAATTAATAAATTGCCCTCGTAATATAGGTTTTCTCTCAAATGAATTTTGATGTGACAAAAAAAGTTGTGGTTTCAATGAAATTTCTGATGATACGTACCCTTTTTTTTTTGGTGCATCCCTCCGAGTGCACACTAGCACTCTCAAATCTGAGGCATCCTCTCCCTTCCATAGTTTGCGGTTATAGAATTAAAATGGCCAAGGATGTATCAAAAATGTCTAATTAAATTTTTTATTTACTCAACATAACAAGAATTTAGCTTTTTTTAATTAGTTGTTTGATACCGCGGTGCTCTCTTCCTCCTTTTCTTTTATTTTCGAAAATTTGATTTGTTTTAATTTATTTATCATTTTAAAAAATTCTTAAGGTATTAATTATTTTTTTTTAATTTGATGCTTCTTCATTGTTGTCTTTATTAGTATTTGGTAATTTCATTAAAAATATAATTGAATTATAAGTAGTTATTTTTTAAATAAATTGTCTAAAACATTTAAAATTAATTGTGACTTTTAAATATATTTTAACATTTCATTTCTTATCAATAAAGTATACAAATTTTCCTTTCTCTTTTAAATATATTCTCAATTACATTTTGAGTCTCTCAACTTTTTTAATTGATTTAATGAAATCCAAACTTAATTTTTTGCCATAATTAGAATAGTACTTTTATTTTTTAGACTATTTAGAAATAATTTTTTAAAAAATTTTACAATTTATTTTTATATTTTAATAATAAAAATAATGTATAATTAATGAAATAAAAAAATTTTACTTTTACATTTTCAAAAAACTTGAGAAAAAAATTAAATCAACTAAAATTTTTCAATCTAAAAATTTTTCACATTTTTCTTCAATCTAAAAAATAATATATTTAAGAATAATTATTTAATATGTAATTATCATCAATACTTAATTTATATAGAAATAGATTTGTAGTTCTAATTTAGATCTAACATAAATTTAATTCATTTTCAAGCCATTTAAATTTATTTTTTGTCAAGAAATATAAAAAATTTATTCTCATTTTTTATTGGAGTTAAGAAAAAAGAATGATAAACTTTTTAGACTAAAAAAATTTTATCAGTTTTAATTTTTAAAATTTCTTTAAAATTTTGTAAATTATTTTTATTATTTTAAAGTTGTAAAAGTATTTTATGGGTATAAAAATTATTTTTTTAGATAAAAATTTAGAGCTAAAAAGAATTTAAAAAAATAAAAATGTCATTCTAATTAAAATCAAAGGTTGATTTTGAATTTAATTAGACTAATTAAGAAATTGAGACGCTTAGACTCTAACTACAAGACAGATTTAAAAGAAATTTTTAAATTTATGTACTTTATTGATAAAAAAAAGCATAAATTATAATATATTTAAAAATCTTACTTAATTTTAAATTTTTTACAATTTATTTTTACATATACTTAGATTATTTTTTTATATATACTTAGACTATGTTTAGCATGATAAAATTAGATTATAATCTAAATTATAATCTAAGTTTAGTATTAATATAAACTAATTTTGATCAATAAGTTTTGTTTGGCAAACTAGAGTATTTGAGAAAAAAATTAAAATATAATCTCCTTTAAAAAATTAGTAAAATCAACGTCTAACTAAAAAATTAATAGATTATGATTTTCTTTTCATTTTATCCTTATTTTATATCATTTTACATTTTTTAGCAACTATTTTTACCAAACACTTTTACATCAACCAACTAAATTATCAGATATCATATTTGTTTGCTGCTAGATTATTTGCTACAATAAGATTACTAGTTATTAGCTAGATTATCAGCTAGTTTTTCTAAATGGAACCTAAGGTATTTAACAACTCTACTAATTCTTATGTAATTATCTTAAATGATAGAGAAAAAAAATAAAGAGCATTAATTAGAGATTGGCCCAACTTGAAAGTTCAACTAAAACATGCATAAAAAGGCTTGACCCAATTAGATTCAAAATCACTCTAAGATTCAAAATTGATCTAACTTAATTCACGTGTTAATTTGATTTAATTCAACCTTGATCTAATCCAAAAAATGAATTCAACTTATTTCATTTAAATTATTAAAATAGTTGAAATTTATCTAAAAATCAAAATATTATTTTTTTAATCTTAAAATAACCTAAAATAGTTCAAATTCTTTTTATATCTTAATTTGATGACGTGACTCATTCATAATTTAAAATAACTTAATCCTACTTAATTTATTTGTTGCTACCAATATTAGGATTAACACTATAATGTCATATTAGTATGAAATTATAATATTGTAATTAATATAATTTTTAAATAATTAGATAATAATTTCATTAATATTAATAATTATTTATCATTTTAATAATTTTTAATTTGATAAAATCATTATAAATAATTAATAAATTATGTCTATAATTTAAAACTTTATACAATACTACTATTGTTAAAATACTCAACATAAGAAGAATAATATCCCGCTATGCAAAAAATAAAAATCACGAGTTTATATATATATATATAGTTTTGGAATTGGAATGACTTTGGAAAACGTATTAGTCCCTTGCTTCCAAAATTTCTTTCAAAGCACGCACTTCAATATTCCAAAAAGAAAAGAAAAGAAAAGAAAGATTTCCGAAATAGATGCCTCTCTGTCTCTCTCTTTCACGCAATTCCTCAAACACTTCACTATTTTTAAATTTCAAATCTCACCCCTCAGCCCCGTCCACACACACAAATATATATATACATATTCCAACAGGAGAGAGCGAGTGAGACAAAGGAACCTGAACGAAATGGCGACCTTGCAGAAATTCAAGCTACTTGCCACGCAATGCGGCGTCGCACAGAGCCCCACTCGAAGCCCCAGAACCAGTCCCTTAGTACAACTCCGCCGCAAGAAAACTACTCTCCGGATGCTTCTCACTCGCACCGGCTCCAGCTCTAGCTCTGGCCGCCGCTCGCCTCTCCGAAACGTGCCACCGCCGCAGCAGAATCTACTCTCTTCTCTGCCGGAGAAAAAGAGAGACACATTAATGGACTTGTTCGTGTCTTCGCCGCCGCCGTTCGAAGAGGAAGAGGAAGAAAAGAAAGGCAACGTTAACGAGATGATGATCGGAGGGAAATGTGAGGTGCATAAAATGCGAGTAAACGGTTTGGGAGGTGAACCGGCCGGTTCGCCTAGACCGGGTTGGATCGGATTCCGACATAGGTCTTTGATTAGGAGACTTTGGCGACCTATGCTGGCGGCTATTCCCGAGGATGAGTGACAAATAAACAAAAATTTGACCGGACAAAGACTCAATATTCTGCTGTAGCAAATAATGTCCTTTCCGTTAAATCGAATTTTGTGTCTTTTCATCTTCTATTCTATTACTACTAATTATTAGTGTCTCTAAATGAATTAAAAATAAGAAAATTCGAATTTTTTATTTTTCTTAGAATCGATTTAATACAGTAATATTAAAATCGTCTCCAAATTATCAGTTCATGATTCAATTAAATTTCAATTCCAACCAAAGTTAAATTTATTTAACAAAATAAATAGATCAAAAAATTGATCCCTCAAGTAATATGATTTTCTTTTTTCAAATTTCATTTCCTTCTGATTTCAACTTCATCCAAACAGTATTAAGGTGACACATTACTTTCATAATGTTTATTTCTGTCTTGGGTATTGGCTAGAAATGAATTTTTATTGGTGGGAATTAACATCAGGAATAGCCCACTCATCAAAATTAAAAAGTAAGGTATTGTGTTAGAAAACATTAGTGCACATTGCCATGAGTAACTTATTTTGTAAAAAACCTTCAAATAAGGTATCATGTAGGATGATGTTCAAAGTTGATCACTTTAAGTGCAGTGGAAAGAAAAAGTGAGTAGGACTAGAAAAGTAGAGCTTATACGAGACCACCAATAAGCCCATATTCCATTTTGATAAAAGGAAGCAAAGTTCCAGCTGGAGATGGGAGGAATAAAAGCAAAGGGTGAGGCTAACATCAAGGCAAGCAAAAAGCTAAATTCAAGATACTAATCAGATATTATTGTTCTTGCAAATTGTGTATCACGTTTTCTTGACCCACTTTTTGACCCTCCACAAACATTTTCTTGATCCACAGAAATATTAGAAATTGAATTGAAAGGGGATAGAGTGAGATAAATTGATTAAAGTTTACACCTATAAATAAATGAGTTTAAAGAATTTGAATCAATTATTGCTGAAAAATTAGAACTAATCAATTAAGTAGTTAAACTCAAATCATTATATATCCGTATATTTTTGTATATGTTTTCAATGTGAAATATGAAAATTTCTCTTCTAAAATTAAAATTGAATTGAACATAACAACAACACCTACAAATGAATAAGCGTAATGAGTTTAGATTAATCATTATCAAAGGATTCAAACTAATCAATTAGATAATTAAGTCTAAACTATTACATACTTTTGTAGGATATTCACTCTAAACATAAACATTCAGTTGGCTTCATTTTCAATGAATTAGTGATGGTATGGCAACAGTTCTCTGTTCATGGAATTAATCAAAAGTTAATTTCTCCCTCGGTTGGAAGTTCACACTTGAAATCAGACTTTTCTAATTAATTATTAAGAAAAAAGAGGAGAGCAAGGCCATTAAGAAATGCAATGTGGAAGCTCAAATCATCCACCTATTTCACAGATTGAGGAGACACTTAACCAACAACATAATTGCTTCCATCCACCAAAATTATGGATCCTTATGTCCCTAAAACAGCTCAAAGCTCAAATGTCTAATAATTAAGGTTTACAAACAAAATTTTCAAGCTTGGCTCAGCAAGTTAGGCCAGATTGAAGAAATGATGTGACCATATTTGTAACGCATTAGCCCTTGCTGCATAAAAAATAAATTAGGAAAAAATTTTGTATATCATTCACCAACCAAAGCATTTGGTTGGACTTTTCAAACAAAAAAAAAAAATAATCATTCTTATTCTCCTTCACATTTATCCGTTTCACTTTCAATGGAGATTGGAGAATCCCTAACGGTGAAATGGTGAAAAACAAACAGCTGTCAATCAGTGTGCTACAATTAGCTGCTCCTTGTTTCACAAAGATATAGAGGTAGTTCTCTTATTATGTTGGGCTTGCGGTTGCCCCAAAACAATATTGTTATTACCCCCATTTCCTTCCTTTTCTAGAGAAGGTTGAGCATACCCGTTGGATTTAGGATGAGCTTTTGAATGCTTCTCGTCTGGAGGCAGAACCCTGATGAGAAACCTATGTATAATCTCATAACTGGTAAACGTAATGACAGCAGATGGAGTTGTTCTCATTAAATTTGTTGCACATCCACGGTAAAAGCCAGGAAAACCTTCCTTTTGAAATACCTTCTTAACACAATCAACAACCCCAGAATACTGGACTGCAGAATTTTTCACTTGCCCTTGCTCTTGAAGCCTTGATCGCACAACCTGGGCATTTGAAACGCACATATCACAACAATAAAAGTGTGCATGCAAAAACCGTGTGCATGTGAATGTGTTGGCCAGGGAGACACCAAGTGTTTTTCTGGTGATAAGGGGTAAAAGAAAGTTGAATGCCAAAACGCACCTCATGAGGATAAGTCATTACAGAGGCAACAACTTTGGCTGTTGAAGAAGCAATTGCAACATCCGCATTACTCAAGTTATCGCCAGTTGTATTCTCTGAGAATGTTGAAACAAGTAAAATCAGCTTTAATCAAACATAATGATTAACAAAAGAATCTTAGATACGCAATTAAGAGTTAAATAGCAAATATTACTCTTCTTAGCCATATAAGATTTGATCTTTTCATATGCAGGAAACTGAATTGCAACATGGCTTATCCCGGCCAAAGAAGGTAGAATGCCACTGTTTCATACCAAGGACAAAGCATTATGACATGAAAGTATGAACGGACACTTTCCAATAGTTAAAGTTGCAAAAATACTGCTTGCAAAACATCCAAGTTATGTAAGCTCAATCATCATGTTGCATCCAAAATAAATTCTTTGCGAATTAAAGGCTGGGTCCAAATTTAAATTTCACACTGACCTATACAACCCTCGCACCCCTTCATCATGTACAATCCGTCTAAAAGCAGAAAGTATGCCTGTGTATGGAACCACACCTGGTCTCATTCCTTGTGTCTAAAAAAGAGATTGAAGAAACAATTGAGTATCTAAAACAAAATCACAATCAAAATCAAATATTACATCAACATAAACCACAATGAGAAAAAGTTCCTGGCTATGCATAGTTGTCACCATTGCTGTTGACTACATACATCATAGAACAACATATGAAATCAGCAACAATAAAACCCAGGCATTCCAAGGGTGGAATCCTGAAGTACTGCCCCAGGTTGTTACACATAGCCATAATCCAATTTGATTGTCGACCAATAAGTGCATATACAGCGATAGCATATTAATGAGCATCATTGACTTTGCAAGTAAAGGGGCATTATTGGGGAGATCAGGTATGAAAAAGAAAAATGCCTAACAATGAGTATAGTAAGGAATTCTTTTTTTTTTTGCCTTCCAGATTACAATATGAAATTCAATACCTATGATGTTTCCAAAAGTCCCCAGGACAATAAAATAATGGCACACTACTACTAATAAAAAACAGTAAAAGAAAGAAAGGAAGAATAACAGAAACTTGTGAAGACATTACCCGAGGATAAACTGCAACAAGCACACAAACCTATAATCTACATAATGCATTTTATCACTAATCTCCACATCCCCAACCCAAAAGAAAAAGATGATTGGTGTAAACGTAGATTTTGCTTTCCATAGACCAGCCAATGGTACTTGCTACTAGGTAGAAATTTCTAGCACTGAATTGGTGTCAAAAACAAAGATAATGAAGAAAATTGCCCAGTTCATTGATGGAATTATTGGCCGTCATGAAATTGATTAAAGGTTAAATTTCCATTCAGAAATAAATGAAGAAAACTTAATTTTCTCAAGGACCATCTCAAGCAGCTTTCTGCAAATCAGACACGCCACTTATTGATAATAAATTCTTGAAAGAAAAGTGTACAGATGTATCACAGGACAGCAACCCCAATGCATATACGTTGTGTTTAGGGCCATGAGTTGCAAGGAGATTTGGATTGCAGTCTTGTACTTCGAGCTTGCTGGGTAGAACTCAAAATGTTAGACAACTTCAAGAAAACCACTGTTTAGATTCTGAATTTTAGACATTAATGGAAAATGCTGCAGTTTCACATGCTTATTCCAAAGTATTTTAATTACAAGCTTTCCTATTGTTGTATCTCTCCTGTCCTTTTACCCTTATAGAATATTAATTTCTCATCTTTTTAGATCTTTTCACATTTAAACTAAAATGTCAAATCCAGATCCTTCCACATTTAAACTAGAATGTCAAATCCAAATCCACAAACCAAACATGGAAATCAGTTTAGTTTTGCAATGAGTTCAATATCTCACTAACCCATCTCAAGAATATCAAGCCTTTCTTTAGGGCCTAATGGCACATCAGATTGTACAGACTCAAAACTTTCTACTCACATTTGCAGTTTCAAGAGAGACAGGTAGTGATAAGCACATTGATTAATTCATAACATAAAAGAGTAAACCTTCAGTAGCTATACTTGTAGAAAGTGCCACAAAAAGAAAAAAGCAACTTAGATCTTTCTAGAACCCAGGCAACCGCAGGTAAAAATGTTATTCGCTTTTTGCATTAAAATTAAGATTGTTCCATAAACCTGCAATTTTCAAAAGATGCCAGACATTTAACTTAGCATAGGCAGTGAGGTATTCAGATAAGGTGGGATGGGCTTGTAGTTCATCGAACAAACAAAGTTTTAGTATTCTTGCTTATTACAGATTACAATTTAAAAAAATGTTAAAATGAATGAATTTTCCAATAAGGAACAACCAAGAAAGGAGGGAAAAAGAAAAAGAGAGAAAATAATCCTTTTCTAATAGTCTTAATGCCTAAATAGCTCTTATAATATGTGAACGCTTCCATACCAAGTCCTTTATGGGAAAAGAAAAAGCAAAGATGTTTTCAAAAATCTCAAAACTGAATGAGATTAACTAACTTTCATTACATCTGCTACCCAGGATGCTAATTTTTATAGTCCAAACAATAAGCCTGCTTGGCCCATGTATCTCTCTAGCATTGATTCTCAAACATATTCCTGGTTTAGATACTTCTGCAAGACTGCAACATGGAGAAACATGTTTGTTGCAACAAAACAATGTACTCCAATAACTTAAAAGCTAAGTATCATTATGCAGATCTCTAAAATCAAAAGCACACATGTAGAACAACAGGAATATGTTTGTGTTAATTTGAAAAATTGCAGTATAAGGAGGCCAAAGTTAACAAGCATTGTAATTGAAAGAATCATAATTGGTTAGTCTTTAACATATTCAAGGAGATAATGTATGTGTATATGCACGTGCACACACAGACTTATACCATGCTAGACTTACTTGGAGTCTGGTCTTCACAACCCACAATGGATTTGTAGAAATGGCCGTGGCAGCCCCAGCACCTGCAGCAGCTACCATGTTGGCACCAACTGTAAGTTCATTACTACCATCCCCTACAATGCACAACAACTCTACATGTTAAAAAAAAAAAAAATTCCAATCAAGCAAACAAACAAAATCTAGAATATTTTGTAAATTAGAAAAAAAAGTTCGTGGCAAATGTTCCTAAGAAGACAAAGCATTTCAAAAATGTAACACTGGAAAATACCAACCATGTGAAAGGAGTAGACCTTTGAGTTGCTCATAAACTGTGAAATAAACCTACAAATAAAATGAGCACAATTGTCATTTGAGGAAATTGAAGAGGATACAAGATGGTATTTTGCATGTGTTTGCTGAAAGATAAATAAAACATGACCCTAGGAAAGTTCCTTCAATTAGTGTCACAGAAAAAAAATCTGGATTTGGAATTGATATTCTAAGTATCCTGGTTATTAATGCATCCCAGCAGAAGTCTAGTTCAATAGACTCTTTGAAGACAAATATGCAAGCAATTTCGATTCTAACATGCTGACTTTTCCTTTTAAAATTTTACAGATATAAAAGTCAAATTTGGCATTTTTTTAGTTATGGTACTTTTATCCTCAATAATATGGTAAAACAATTACACCAGAGGAACCTTTCATAAAACACTTTGCAAACAAGATGGACAAGGTAAGACTTTCCATTGATGGATGATCTTCTTATGTTCAATGGACATATTAAAGATTCTTGAACTGTCTGAAAAGCAGAAGCAATTTTGTCCAAGGAACACTAAATGAAAAAAAAAAATCACCACTTTTGTTGTGGATCAGAGATGGCCTCACATATTTAGCCTAAGCAATCACATCATAACCACCTAAATGCATTTCATGCATTGGCCTCAAGGAAACAAGTACTAAAAGCAATACTCACAGCCCAGTTTGGTAGTAGCGCTATTATTGTTGGAGAGAGACCACGATACAAACCCTTAAAACCTTCAGTTCTGACTATATTCTTCAGACTTGTGATAATGATGCTACCTGAGCACATATGAAAAAGAAAAGTGATAAGCAAAGAACAGAGATAGCTTCAGGAATAAAATCGTTTCGAAATCTATCAGATTGCATCTATTGCACATAGTTCAACTATCACATTTACAAAATATATGTTCCAACAACAGCTGCATAGAGCAAAAATAAAAAACAAGATGTACTCTTTTTTTAAGTGGGGAAAAGCTCAAGCAGCTAGAATTATCATTTAGAAGTCTCTATTTAAACAGCAGATTGTAATCATAACAGTTTGGGGACTGATCCCCATCGTGAGAAAACCATGTGTGTTAAATAACAAACGTCCACCTCTTACAATAAACAAACAATGGAAATGATCTATCCATAAGCTAGAAATCAGGGTTTTAATTCTTATAACACCCAAGGGCAAATAATTTGTCCTCTAAAAGGTCAAACAACAAATTCAATGTCGAACAATCCACAGTTGCAAAAGACCACCATAAACACATAACATTTAAGGGCTACATTGTCCAACAATACCTGCACGACCAGAATTGGAAGTTGAAGGCAAGCCATGGACCTGTAATCTTGTCTTGACCACATCCAATGGACAAACAAAAGTAGCCGCAATAGCTCCTGCAAAGCATCATCATAAACATAACCCACTTAGAACTAACCCAAATTTCAGTAATTTCTTGAATTACACACATAAACCCTAAACAAAAAATTCTCAAAAAAAAAAAAATTGTTATTTCAACAAATACTGAACTAAAGATTCAAACTTTATTAATCTAACCTGCAGCAGCACCAGCACCAGCATGGCATGCCAACTCCCTGACAGTTGGATTATGTGATGATTCCCCACGTCTACTCATCCTTCAAACAAACCTCTTCAAAATTTCAAAAATCCTAAAATATAACAGCAAATAGCCATAGCAGATCTATATATATGTCCTTTCCCTCTATTGCATTGACCTCATGGGGCTATGCCGATGGCCTTGTTTGAAGGTTTATTCAAAAAAGCCAATTTCTTGGACTGTGAATGAGACGTGAAAGACGCTCTATTTTGATTTGAAGAGGTCTATTTGGAATTTAGAGGGCAAAGAAAGAAATCCCAGAAAGTCGGAATTTTGGTTCTCGTTTTAACCAAAGAAAGAATAGAGAAAGGAGAAATTGAGTCTGATGGATATGAATTTATTGGGAATCTGAATATAATTATTTTTCTGAAGAAAAGAAGGCAGATAGACAGTGATTCTGCAGTTTTGCTGGGAAGCTAATGACGTCAAAACCAAAGCTTGTTTTGGTTACTGTTAACACTGACGAGCGTAAGTTTTGGTGGTCTAGTCAACAAAAATATTCAGATGCATATATTGGAAGTTTAGGACGCTATTTTTACAATTTTTTAGATGACTTTTTTGAAAAAAAAAAAATAAAAGCAATCCCAATAAAAAAAATAATAATAATACTCTTCCGGCTCCATTTGTCTCGAAAAATATTCTTTTACATTTTTTATATTTAATACATTTATAAATAATTAATTAGCGAAAAATATTTTTTTTATCAAAAAAAATTAACAATGACTTTTTAATTTAAAAATTAAAAATTATTTTTCAAATTTTAACAAACTTATTCAAATAAAAAATAAATTATATAAACTTATATATCTATTATTATTAGTTATTTTTAACTATCGACACTCATTACCGATCATTATCAAACGACAGTGGTCATCGATAATAATAAAACTCATAAAAAAATTTTATTTTTTAATATATTAATTTATCTTAAATAATAAATGGTTTAAATATAAAAAATTTATGATATCAATTTTATTATAATCTTATAAATCAAACTAAAAATATGTGATCCAAATACAAGAAAATGTATTACTCAGAAAATATTTTTCTCCTCAAATAAGTTATTTTTCGTGAAACAAACAGAGATTGAGTTTCAAAAAATTGTCATTATAATTTTTTATATTATTTAAAAATTATATTTAATATTTTAACCACTCATAATTTATAATATATTTTTTATTTAAATCTATAATTATACTCTCTCCATTTCTAGATATCTAATGTTTTTTCAAAAAATTTTTATTTTATAATATCTATCACTGTATAATACTAATGAGACAAAAAAAAAAGGGTAAATTTAATCATTTTTTCTAGAATTTATTCTAATTAATGGTTTTTTAATTCTTGTGCAATACAAAAAAAGATAGATGTTATGGAATGAATGAGTATTTAAAGAGAAATAACTACACCTTACTAGTTTAATAATTAATGAAGCAAATTAAGAAAATTAGTTATAATTAATGAAAGTGGCTTGTATTTTGAGACATCTGAAAAAAAAAATAGTGAATAATTTTTTTGAATAACAATTTTTTGGAGTATATTCCCCCTATTTCAAATTTTCAATTCACTTTCTTTTTACACACATATTAAGAAAATATAAGTAATATAGTTAAAATAGTTAATTTTATATACTTTTGCAAATACACACTCACATTCATATTAAAATAAATAGTAATAAATATTCTTAGAATTATTAATTCTTTAATGCAAAATTAAAAATAATTAATATTATAAAGTTGGCTAACATAAACAAAATAAATGAATTTAGCAAGCCAAGATTTCAAATTTTTTACTAGGAAAAATTCATTTTGAAAATACGAGCCAAACAATTATAATTTATCAAAATTTACCACAAAAAATTAATTTTGTTTAATTTTTTAATAAGTGCATTAAATATTTGATATTATAAATTTTTTATAACAATATATTAAGTAGGGGTATAATAAGTAACGAGTAAATTAAATATAATCTAAAAAAGAAAGTGAATTATATTTAGGGACGGACGAAAAAAGAAATTTAAGCTAAAAATTTGAAACAAAAAGAGTAATTTTTATCATATAATATAATTTTTTTAAAAAAAGAAATATTTTATTTAGTGTCAGAATATTGTACAATTACAATGATTTATTGAATAAAAATTCAGTAATTAGATTAAGTTTGGTGAAAAATACTCAGATTTTTTTAATTCATATTTTACCATCATTAGATGCAGTAGATCTTTCATTTATAAATATACAATTCTCGTTGGTCCACACAACACAAATCAATTTTATCAGTTGAACTTCATTTAATGTCAATTTTGCTGTTAGAACCACCTGAATACGGCGCCGGTGTAGCCAAACATCCACAACGCAGCAGAGCCTGTAAAACCTAATTTAACCATCACAAACCAAAAATCCTCAATAAGAAGGAGAAGCGAAAAAATAGAAAAAAAATCCCACTTCATTATACTCAGTCAATCAACGCCACTAATAAAAAAAAAAAATCAACACTCTCTCTCTTCACCCATCATTAAAAAAAAATTTAAAAAAAAATCTAAAATATTCTAATTCAACATTGGATTAAATAAATATTATTATTTATCATTAGATTATATAATATTAAATACCATTAAATTATATAAAAATTATTATTTACTATTAAATTAGACCACATTATTAATAACATTATAAAATTCGTCACTATAAAATTCATTTAAATAAAAATTGATAGTTTCATCTCCATAACTAACTATTATCAAAAGACTATATACCTCTAAGGGTGTAATTAAACCGAATCGAGCCGAATCCTGTCAAACTCGAGCTCGACTTGAAAACTCGAAACTCGAGTTCGAGTTCGATCGAGTTTTAATTTTTAAACTCAAGCTCTATTAAGTATTCAAACTCAACTCGATTAGACTCGTTTATTTATATAATTTTTTTTGTGAATTTAATAAATTAAAATTTAAACTCGAATAAGTTCGATTAGACATTGATCGATTAAATTCGATTGATAATATTGTAAATATATCTAAACTCGATTAGTCTCGCAAACTTTTTTAATCGAGTATTTTGAAGCTCAAATTCGGTTCGCTCAATTACTCGAGTAACTCGAGCTCGACTCAATTAATCTAAAGCAATTTCGAGTATTTCTCAAATCTGATCTCGAGTAGTTTGTGAGTTGTCTTAATTTATTTGCACTTTTATATTCTTCCATCATTTTCTCCACCACCAATAAGGCTCTACACAGTGATGATGCAAAAATTTTTATTCAGAGAGTTTAAATTATAATTAATAACGTTTTCATGTTGGGTTACCATTGTATGTAATTATGTTATATATTAATGTCACTTTTATTCTAATTGAGAAAACATGCAATCATGAAAGAAACCGAATATGTAAAAATATAATAATATTTTATATAAATTTTTCTCTCAATATGACTGCATTTATCATCATTCACTATCAATAATATAATTAATTAAATTATAATATTTAAAAATTACTTTCTTTCCTATTATTCAATCAATTACACTTATAAAATCTTATTTGGATATAATTATACAATTAATACTATTTATAACAACTCAAATCATTTATCTCTTATTTTTTAAAATACAATTAAATTATTTTTTTTAACTTACATGGATCAACGGCCGCCTAAGTTTATTAGGTTAGAGTCCCTTACTCTTGAATTTAAGTTTATTGTAACAATGATTAAAATCCTTCACTATCTTAAGTGAAAGCCAAATAACGTTTTCTATGATATTATTATTTGTGGAGCTAGTCCTTCACTAATTCTACACTAATAAGGATCAAAAGTGAATTAAGAATAATTGTAAAATATAGATTTTGTACCATATAGAAAATAATTTTTCTTTTACTTGAGAAATATTTATCTCAAATAAATTAAGAAAAATATTTTTTTTCATATCTTATTATGAATTTGATTTATAATCTAATAAATCTTTATCTTGAATACAATTAAATTATTTTTTTTAACTTACATGGATCAACGGCCACCTAAGTTTATTAGATTAGAGTTCCTTAGAAAATAATTTTCCTTTAACTTGAGAAATATTTATCTCAAATAAATTAAGAAAAATATTTTGTCATATCTTATTATGAATTTGATTTATAATCTAATAAATCTTTATTTTGAATCAAAATTTTTAAACTATATATACCTTGAACTTTTTGATATCTTCCATCTTTATTAAGCATCTACACTTGAGTTTGAACTCTTAAAATCTTCAGTCATCAATCTTGAGTATAATTTACTCTTCTTTAAATAAATCTTCGAGTCATTAACTTGCTTAATATTACATCAAAAACTTCATCTTAATCACAACTCTCCACAAAATCTTCTTAAAATCTTCCGTCATCAATCTTGAATATAATTTACTCTTCTTTAAATAAATCTTCGAGTCATTAACTTGCTTAATATTACATCAAAAACTTCATCTTAATCACAACTCTACAGAAAATCTTTGATCCTCGTGAATATAATTGATGCACATATGGTACTACTACCATGATAACAACTCCATCTTAAGCCAAACTCGCAAGGATTATCCTAAAACTCTAATACTACTTATTCTATATTAATATCACTTTATTGTAACTGTGAGAACAAACAAACTTTCAAAAAAATAAACTAAATCAAAATATATTAATATTTTACACTATTAAGCCCCCAATGAAATTATGTAGATAGATGTCATCATATATTATTAGTAATATAATCAACTATATCATCATACTCAAAGTCACTCTCTCACCTATTAACTCATTATATTTAAGAAATCTTATGGCATACGATTATATAATTCATACTAATTATAGTAATAATACTTTATTTATCTCATTATCCTCTAAACATAACTAAATTATTTATTATTTTAATTTATATGAACCAATTGTCACCTAACCAAACCACAAGGAGTAAAAGCCTCTTCTCACAAACAATAGAAAAAAGTTCTTTTTTTTTTACTCAAATCTCTCACATCAGTGAGGAAATCTTAGGCTAAAGTCAAATAACTTTTTATAACACTGCTATTTATAAAATTAGCCCCTCATTAATCCTATACTAAAAGGAAACTCTAAAAATGAGTCTTGCACTAGATAAGAAATAATTCTGCATTTATTTGAGAAATATTTCTCTCAATATTTTTCTATATCTATTAGAATTTTGAATCTTAATTTAATTGGAGTATAAGGTTTTTAGGTTATAATTACTTGATCTTTAGTTATGATTATTTAAGTAGATTTTTTATTATGTATGCTAGTAGATTTTCCATATGTCAGTTTTTTATATTATTTTATTATTGGTTATTGATGTTTGTTTATTCATCCTTATAACTTCTTAATATGTTTTTTTATAAGCAAGAACGAGAGGAAGCGTTGGTAAAAAAGAAAATTCTAAAGTGAAAATAAAAATATTATAATCATTTCTTGTGTATTTAAGAATAAAATGGATAAAAGGATATTCAGATCAATGGTGATAAAACACCTGCTCCTAATTAAACAATTTTCATGTGGTCAGCCAGGAAAAGTTGCTATCAGTTTTTCTGAATCTTCCTTCCCCTGTCTTCAAAGTTTAAGTTAGCAGTTAATACTCCAAAGAAATTGTAACACACTAGAGATTCACTTCATTTTTGGTCCCTTATCATCGTATCAATAGTTAATCTCCTTTAATAATTGAACGTATGTCCCACCATCACCATATTGCCTTTTGCATGCCTAATCATGTTTTCTTGTCTGGTAGTCCAAAACTCGAAAAGTAGATAATGAGATTTATGTAGTGTTTGGGACCGAAAGAAAACAAGAAGAAAAGAAAAATAAGAGTGAAAAATAAGGAAAGAAACTTATTTTACTTTGTTTGAGAAAAAAAAGAAAATAAGAGTAGAAAAAAATATGGTTTATTTTTCACTCTTGATTTTCTCTCCAAAATAAAGAGAAAATATGAGAGATTTGAGAAATTTTTATAAAATTACAATTTTACCTATTAAAAGAAAGTAGAATAGTATGGTGAGCAAAAATCGGATCAAACCGAAAAAACCGATTGAACAGAGCTAGTTTGGTTAGGTTCTATTTGATCCTTTAATAAAATCGGTTTGGTTCAATTATAATTTTAAAAAAATCATTTTTCAATTTTTTGGTTTGGTTTTTTAGATAAAAAATCAAAAAAAACTGAATTAACTAAAGTAATTAATAAATCAAACTAATTTGAATCGAACAAGATTTAAAATATATGTAATTTAATTGAATAAATCAAAACGAACCAAACTTTTATATGTTTGGTTCAATTTATATACATATAAATTTTGATTTAATTAGCTTGGTTAATTCAATTTTTTCAAAGATTTTGATTCGGTTCAGTTTTAAGTATAAAAACCTAATGTTAGATTTTTTTTTAGTATTAATATTATATTTATCATTATATAAATTTTGATTTCATATAAAATCCATTAAAATATAAACTAATTATCTTCTTTTTATTATTATACAATACAATTATATATTCAATTATTTTCTTGAATTAAGGGTAAAATATAAAATATATGAAATAATATTTTTCTTTCCTTCCATATTTTGCTTTCCAAACAATTATTTTCTTAAATTAACAAATTTCTTTACTTTCATACCTTGCTTTTCAAATACAATTAGAGAATGACATTCCTTGATTCAACAAGATGGTTTGTTTAGCGTTTTTTTTTTTTCTGAAGTAATTTGCATTTGTAGTCGCAAATGATGACCATAATTCTATGAAACATTCAACTTGATGGGTATTGGAATTCAATAGAGTTATAATAATTTCTGATACTGTACAATTAAAGCACTGGTATGACATTATTTTCAATTTTTTTATGATTTAAGATAAGCCCTCATCAACAAATTGAGACAGTTAAAACTAAAGAAATGAAATAGATAATGACTTTCTATTTTAAAAACGAAAAAGTTTTACATACATTTGAGTATATTTACTCATTTAATATAATTAAAATATATTGGCCAAATATTAATAGGATAGTACATTATACTCTCTTCATTGTAAATTAGATATCGTTTTAAGTAGAAATTTTCGTCCCATAATACCTAACGTTTTACAATTATCTATGAACATTAATTAATTTTTTTTCAATTTTATCATTTCTCTTTTTCATAATAATTATTTTTTGTAGAGTGTACAATAATTTATGAAAGGGTAACATAGTCTTTCATTTATATAATAACATTTATTAAATATAATTTTTAATATATGTGTAAAAATCTTAAACAACATTTATTATGGAATAGATGAAGTAATAATTAGTTTGATCAATAATAACTCATAATTTTTTTTTATTGATGAGTGGTTAGATAAGTGTTTATGCATTAGGTGGATTTCCAAATTTTCCATTCCAAAGTGTGTGAAACGATGAGTGTGTTTTAATAAGCCCATATAATAGTAGAACATTTTATGCTAGCATTCAATCCCCGAGTGCCAAAAATTAATTGATTAAATTTATTGTAATATTTCTAATGATTTAATTAAATAAAATCATTGTTATGTGGTCACAATATATAGAATTATGAATATAATTCAATTATACTAGTGAAAAACCTTGCTCAATATTATTATAATGTTAATCATGTTGGATGCCTATACATGGAAGGTTTGTAGAGGTTAAATTCGTCTATTGAAAGTCCAAACAAGCATCTCATTTTCAAAAGGTAACCCCTTTCATTTCTTAACAGTTTCCATCCATGTAGTTGAAGTCAAGAATGACTCATAAAGCCCTATAATATGAAAGCACAAAAAGAAGTGATTCCAAGAAGATGTACAGTGAAAAGGATAGTGGAAAGATGTGCAAAACCATACCTAGCTAAATGGAAATAGAAATTGATAAGAGTTTTTATCAATTGCCATAAACAATAATTGAACAACCCTGAATTGGTCTAGATATTAATATGTTGAACCATACTATGTTTGCTTTCCCTTTGATTAGTTTTGGTTTATTAACTAAAGCACTTACTGAACTAGAATAACATATGCCTCTACGTGCACTCCTATGATTGAAACTTGGAGTTATGTTAATATATGTTGAAAAATATCATGAATTCTTCTTTATATTGTATTATGGTGTTGCAGATTGCATAATTAAAGCTGTTGATTCTATTAGATATTGATAACTATGTAAAAATGGGGATGGGAATGAATAGAGATAAGGTAATTGTTATTGACTATTATTATGCCAAAATAGGTGATGATTTGATAATGATCCTATATTACATTTATACAGGCTTTATTATTATACATTAGGTTGCTCACACCTAGATTTATTTATAGCAATGCACGTATATATAACATGTGCGCTTCCTTTGGCCCTTTGTTGCATTTTGTTTTCTAACATGTAAATTGGAGCCTAGGTTGTCTCATATGAATTCATTGAAATTCCAATTTATTTATTTGTTTTGTGAGTGTGTTTGGTTGATTATACAGAGGAGGTGTTCAAAGAAATGTGCATTAGAGGGGGATGTTAGGTGAGTAAAACAGTAAAAGAGGATGGCAAATTTGTTCATGTATTTTTAGGTGATATGGCAAATTTGTCCATGTCATTGGCTTCTTTCTCAACAATTTTTTTTACTTCAATATTAAAAAATTCAGATTATAATATGATGACCACTTATATAAATTACCCTTTTCTCTCGTAATTAACTTTTTCATTGAATATTTTTATAAAAGATGGTTAAGCTAATATTTTTAGAAAAGATGATTTAGCTAATATTTTTATTTTGATTAAAGCATATCTTTAGAAAATTAATGAGGAACAATGTATTATCAATTATATATTAATATTTTATAATAAATAAAATTAATGATTTAAAGACTTTATTAAATATTATATGTTTGTAAAAAACTGCTCGTATCAATTAAAACTCTCCATGTTTTAACTATTCATAAGTGTGCGAACAAGTTTTTTTTTTTTTTAATCTAACCTAAATGGTTGATGTTTATTTTTAAGAAAACTCACATAGCTTTTGAAAAAATGTACAACATATCTCTTAACAAAATATTGATTGTTTTATTTAAAGAAAAAAACTTGTCTGCATTGGTATATACACATAACTAATAAAATAACTATATTTACATTAAAAAAAAGTATAATAATAAATTCTTTGGTTTTTCCATTATATTTCTTCTCATAATGAGCTTCCAATTGCCAAAGTTAGGGTGTTGCTATCAAAGGAATGCCAAGCTGTGGACAAGTAGCTTTTAAAAGTCAGTCGCTGTAGTGTGAGTGAGCTTCGAAGCGAACTAGTAGCCATAATGAATCACTTCGAACGGTTACTAGTTCAATCTCCATTAGAAGGGCTAAACCATCAATTGGAAAACTTGAATTGTAATGTGGATGCCGCTATGTTCAATGGCAGTTGTTGTATAGGTATAAGCATGGTGGTGCGTTATGAGTTGAGTAAGGTTTATTTATTGCTTGTGCTTCAAAAGTTTTTGAAGGTTTGGTTGCTGTCAAAGAGGCGGAAGCACTTGATCTGCTTGAAGCTGGGATACTCAATAATCGTTGGTCGAATATTATTTTTAAGTTAAATGCTAAGATTATTGTTGATATTGTTAAGTTGTCCCAAACTAATCTTTCTAAGTTTGGTGCTATTATTTTCAAGATTATAGTTATTTTTTGTTATAGAATAAGTCTTTTAATTTGTTTTGTTGTCTTATTAGAGCAGCTCGTTCATATGTTAGTCCATCTTCTTAGCGAGAGACTCTCTCTGTTATAAAATGTTTTATCTTTCTCTTAATAAAATGTGGTTTTGCTTAAAAAAAAAATCATGAGATAGTTATAAATAGTTATTTTATGTATCGTTATATTATTAAATAGGTATATAAATGAGCATATAGAGACAATTTTTTATTTAAATTAAAGATGTAAATTATCTAAATATGATAAATTATGTTTATTCGAACATGAAAAAATTCAAGTTCAGGCAGATTAGGTAGTCATAATTGATAAAAATTAAAAATATTTTAGTGAGAGATTCATAATATCAAAAAAAATCTACGACTTTTACATTATTTAATGATGTAAATCTGAAATAATCCACTATCAAATCTGCATATTTAATGAATTAATCTAAGAAATCCACTAGCAATAAATGCAAAGAAATCCTTTGAACCTATATAAACTCTCCATGTTTCACCAACTCATATCAAATTTGTAGATGAATTATTTTTTAGCATATGAAGAAAAAAAAGTTATATTAGGCCCAATATAAATGGTCATTTTTATATTCTCAAAATCAAAGCATAATAAGGTCGTTGTCCATAGCAATTCACAAAGACTCCATTATATTTCCCATCCATCCTACTAGGTAAGATCGCCACAAGTTCTTGCATTCATCTTTAGTGCTCCTTGTTTACTTAGTGGTTTCTTTTCTTCTACAGGTTCATACTGCAGGTATCATGAACCGAAAGTTTGGAACTATTGGTTCCGATGAACGTCTCGAAAAGTACGGGTGATCATCTGGACTAAAATATCAACCCCATGAGCATGAAGTTTTTCAGCTTCATTAACAATCGATTTCACCTGGGTTTCTTGGAACCTTTCGTACCAGTTTAGAGCCCCTTAGAGATGGTTAACACTCACTTCTTATCCAGAAAACAATGTTTGGAACCTTTAGATTTTATTGGCTTTCCAATAATTATTGGTGACAAAACTTGTGAAGGGTAAAGTGGTGAGGTCGGGTCACATGTGAAGATGATTGAAAGATTTTAATGATTGGAGAAGTTTGAAGGCTGATGATGTAGGAGGTGATATTGAGGATGCTAATATGGGAAGGAATGTAAGGGGTGTTTGGTATATCTTATAGATATAGATGACAGAAGTTTCTTATTCTAAATATTAAGAAATACGTGTTTGTAATTTATCAGCTAGTTGAAGTTTTTTTAAAAAACTTTTAAATAATAATTAAGAAAAACAGTCAAAATTATCATTATTTTCTTGTTATTTTAAAATTTTATTATTTTGATTTCAATTATGAATGATAATATTTTAATTATTTATATAAAAATAATTTATTTTAGATTACTATATATAACTTCTATAAAAAAAAATTATATATATGATACTTTAATTACTAAATATATATGACATATATATTTATTAATATTAATAAGAAATAATTATTAAAATGTCATAAATATAAATTAATAGGTATAAAATTTTAAATTTGAAAATTATAATTTACGAGCATAAGTGAAAAATATATTATATTATATTATATTATTATTTACATTTATTTATTTAAATTAATATATAAAATATTAATAATATACTTTTATTAGTCATTTTATGAATTAATATCAATTAAAATGCTATTAACAATTGTTATAAGTTATCAATTACATGTATCAGCTAATATTAAAATAAATCTACCAATTTTGTTTGATTTGTTTGACTATGGATTGGAAGATGGAAGGTAAGAAGCAAAGAAATTAGGCAGAATATATATATGCTTCAAGACAATGAAAATATAGTCCCTAAAAAAGAGGTTATTACAATTTGATAAAATTTCTAATTGCAATTTGACAGCATGTATCTCTCAAAAATAATAAGGTAAGAAAGCAATTGAAGCCGTTTTGAATTCTAACTTCCATGTTTATGCCAGATTAATAACATAAAAGTATTAAATATATGATATGAAGTATATTTGACATATGAACTCTACATATAAAGTAGTTAAAACTTTTATTTATCTTTATAAAATTAAGAATTTTCTTTTATGATCTTATTGAATCGAGTCATGTTAAACTAATTCAACCTGCTTAATTAATATAATTATCTAACAGCATTGACTGTTTTCAATCTACATAATTGCATTATTATTTTGTTTTTTAATTAGCATTTGTAGATGATTGAAAGTTGAAACCCACACTTCCTATGGATGAATGAATGGATCAGAAAATTTATTGTGCCCAATAAAGAAAATTTTTTATGCCGCATAAAGAAAATGGTAATAACAATAAAATTAACAAGTTCTTAGCTCGCATTTCACGCGATTTTGATAAATTAAAATTTTTATTTAAGAATTATTTTAAAAACCATATGATCTAGTAAATATTTCAATGAGAAAATATGAAATTTATGAAATATATATATATATATATATATATATATATATATATATATATATATATATATATATGTTGAAATTAATTTTTTTACATAAAATAAAGTTAAACGTTAAAAATGTTATGAAATGCTTCATTTTATATATATTTTTTAAGTAGCATGTGTTAGAATAAATTAGATTGTGATCCGAAAGTTGACCATATAGTCTATAATATTTAATGTTTTCTATTTGCCATATAGTCTATAATATTTAATGTTTTCTATTTACTTAAAGTTTATCTATTTATTTAGGCTTCCTATTTAATAGTGAAATAAATCTAAACCATTCATTCTGATATATGATAAATGTATTAGATTTGAAATTATTTTATATGTAAATTGGTCCTCTCTCCACCTTTAGATACATGCAGTATTAAGAAAAATTATTTCATCAAGTTATTTGCGACATTAAGGAGGTTAAAAAAGAAAAACTCATTTTGTTTACGTAGTAATGATGATAAATTTTGCATCAAGTAAGTATATTTATATTTATACGTTATGATTTATTTATTTAAAATCCTATGATTATGATAATTTATGTGTTTTCAAATTAACTTTAACAACATGTTCTTAAATCCATATAATAAATTAAATTATTACTTTTAAATTAATAGTAAAATGATTACTTTTATATTTTGTGATATCTTAGTTTTTAGATATTAGATAACAAATAAATTTCACGATCTGTACAAAGAAAATAAAAATAATGGAATTATAGGTGTAATCGGTATTTGCAATATACCGATACCGCCGTTTTTACTGATACTGCAAAGGTTGAAAACCGCCAAAACCGATACTGCTAAAATTATGCGGTATTCGCGGTATTACTAATACCGATAGCAAAAAATGTAGCAAAATATTTTATTGTATCATATAAATAGTATTTATAAAGTTATCATATAAATAGTATTTATAAAGTTATCTTTTGAATAGTTAAATTTTATTAGATTAAAACAGTTTTATATTGTTCTCCAACTTAATTAATGAGAAGGAAATTTAAAACAATTAAAAAAAAGACTTGTGCCTTAATGTTGTACAAACTAATTTCATTCAGTTAGAAAGAAAATATTCAACGTGAGTGCTTGGATATTTATTTTTCTACAATAAAGATAAAAGCGTCTTCATTTGTTGATTGATGAACGTTTTTA